>JAVFHW010056837.1:2708-14462 GCA_032159205.1 Eurystomus glaucurus suahelicus | reverse complement strand
TGTGGGGTTTTTTGAGGCGTTCAGGCCTCTCAGATGTCAGGAATGCTGTGTGAGGGTGCAGGTCTGCAGGAGAGCAATTCTGTCTTCAGGAAACAAGCTGAGTACCTTGGGGGACCATCACTCATCTTTTGTTGTTGCCCAGTTGGATAAGCAATTATGTGGTGGTGCCTCATGTGGCTGTTCTGATCTGCCTTTCTGCTCCATCACTCCCTGTGCTGATGCTGACATGCTGCACTTTCATGAGTTCCTAACACCTTTTCTCAGCTCCCTTTGGAGCCTGGTTCAAGATTCTTCTAGTCTGGGACAGTCGCTGGATTTCTGTGCTGTTCCTTCAATCACTGCCTCTCTGCTCTCGTGCTGTAACAGCAAGTACACAGAGCTAGTGAAGGTGTTTAGTTGTGGAGATATCTAGTTGTAGGCAAAAACTCTTAACAAACATTGTTCTATCATCCTGCTGATGCAGCTTCTGAACTGAGGTCAGCTATGGACTATGCAGTTTCCAAAGAACATGAACTTTCTTTAGAGCAAAGTTGGTCCTGCTGACATCCAGGCTGTACTGGTCTTGTGAGCTGTGGTGGCCAGGGTGCTCAGCTCCGTGCTCTGCGCTGGAAGTTTGCAGTGACTTTAACGTCAATTGCTCTGCTGTCCAACTGTGTTGTGAGAGGCAGTGCCTGAAAGGACACAGTCCTCTCTGCATGCCAGTGTAGTTCCCTGTATTCTTTCCATGTTTCTCAGACTTTTTCTTCTATGTAGCTGCAGCTCTGAGCCTGTTTATTTCCTCTCAGGAAGCAGAATGCAGCCTGTGAAATACCTGTAAAGAGACCTGTTGCGGGGGTAGTAGTTCCCCTGCTAGGGATTCAGACTCATGCCTTTGCGGTTATGTGGACTCAGTGCTCAGCCCAAGACCTCTCCCTGGTCCAAGAGACCTCCTCAGCAATGAAGGCAGATTTATTGTGGGTTGTGGTGTAAAATGTCTCTTTTAAAGTACACTGGCTCTTTTATTTCAGTTGGTGTCTACCCTCTGCCACAAAACTTCATCTTTGGAGCGGATGGAGGAAGAAGGTGATGACGATGAGGAGGAGGATGAATTGGACATCTTTGGGGGTTATGACAGCTTCCGGGGCTACAACAGCAGCATGGGCAGCGACAGCAGCTCCTGTCTGGAGGAGTCTAGTGATGAAGAGGTGGCAGACAGGGAAGCTGGAGAGCTTCCAACCTCTCCTGTGCACCAGCCATCTACAGGCTGGCTCGCAGAGGACAGCGGCTCTGAGCCAGGTACTGTGCACTGCCTGCCTGTTCTACCTAAAGCACATGCTGATGGAAAGAACAAGGGCTGGGGGAGCCAAATGGCTGCACCTTGAGTGTGCTTTGGGAGCAGTACTGGCTTGAGACGGCATTTTCTGGGCTATGCTGGGGAGCTGCTGTGTGCAGTGAGGGTTTCCTGGGCTCATTTCTGCTCTTGTAGTGCCTCGACCCTGCCAACTGCTCATGTTTTTGTCTTTCTTCTCTCAGCTGTGTGTGAGATGTGTGGGATTGTGGGCACCAGGGAGGCTTTCTTCTCCAAGACCAAGCGTTTCTGCAGCGTATCCTGCTCTAGAAGCTACTCCTCAAACTCCAAGAAGGCCAGCATCCTGGCCAGGCTGCAGGTGAGTCAAAACCCTTCCTTCTTCCCTGGGGATGGAGCAGGATGTGCGTGCCTGTACGCAGGGGTGGGTGGTTGCTCTGTAGTTAAAGATCAGACTGCCATTACCAGTGGATTGTTCTCCTTGCCTGAAGTACCCAGAGAACGCATGCCAACTGAAAGGTGGTGCTCCCAAGAAACTGAGGAAAGACACATTGGTATTTTACCTGCTGTTTTTTCTTGTCCCATGAGCATTAGTAAAAATTGTAGTAACCTGAAAATCACCCCAAGGAGGAGATGCATGCCCTGCTTGGCAGTTGCAGGGACTGGCTTCCTCTCCTGTGCCACTGGTTTTCCTAATGTTCCTTCTTTTGCAGGGGAAGCCACCAACAAAGAAAGCTAAAGTCTTGCATAAGGCAGCCTGGTCAGCTAAGATTGGAGCCTTCCTCCATTCACAGGGCACGGGGCATCTGGCAGATGGGACACTGACGGGTCAGGATGGTGAGTTAGGAGATGTGAGGAGGTGCAGCTACTGAAGCCACAGAAATGGGGACACCTGTAGGGCTGTAAGCTCTGCACTCTACTCTTCCTTCCCTCTGGTACACTGCCTTGTACTGAAACAGTGTGTGTGGATTGCTCCGACACAGGCTGGCAGGACACAGGGCTCATCTCTCTCCCTGATTGTGCTAATGGAGCCCTGGTGGGTTCCTGCCCATCCATGGTTGCAGCCTCGTCCTCACTTGTGTGGCAACTTGGCCTGGAGCGTAAGCGCTGTAGTCACAGTCCCACAAGGTGCTGGTTTCTGCTGGCAAAGTTGAGTTGAAGGTGCCCTGCTGCTCACAGCCATTTGCTGCCCAGTTGCGTGTGGAGTTCTGTATAAGCCCAAGTCCCTCACAGATCGACCCGGGGAAGAGTCAGTTGCTGCAGCTGAAGGAGTAGCGAGCTGCTGTGTGAGGGTAAAAGTGAATCCTGGGGGTTGGCAGCAGGAATCGATCCCTGAGCAGACAGCTTCTGGAGCAGAGTTGTAGCCTAAGATCAGGAGTGACGGTGGGATTGATATCCCAGTGCTTTGCTCCAATTTTTTTCCTGGCACCCTCTTGGGGGAGCAGATGCTGCTGTGACGACCCCGCAGTGATGCGGCTGAGAGTCAAAGCTGCGAAGCGGTTTAGCACTGACAGGATGCAATCTCCAGTCTTGCTGGAGTGTTTGAGCCCTGGGCTGGGTCTGGTTTTTTTGCCCCTCCTTCCTCACCCCCCTTCCTTCATCAAAAGCAAGTGACAGAATCTAGTTCCCCGCCAGGAGAAACGCACTGTAACATGGAGTCTGTGTGCTGGGACAGAGGGCTCTATCCCAGAGCAGGCCACAATGCTGCAAGCTGCCGTCCAGAGGTAACGGAGCACTCTGCCTTTTCTGTAGTGTCACCTGATTTTTGTCTCATGTCTGCTTATAGCACTCGTCTTGGGCTTTGACTGGGGAAAGTACCTGCAGGAGCACGGCTTCAAGGCAGCTCCTGTCAGCTGCTTCAAACATGTGAGTTCTTCTTTGCTGTGCTTCACAGTGCACATGGGATGTGTCATATGCATGAGGCTTCTCTGTACTCCCGTGGCAGGTGGTGGGGAGAGGCCCAGGGAGCTGGTCATTAAGTCCCAGATGATGCAAGGGAAGAAGTTGGGGCTTCTCACAGCTAAGAATGAGAGTCCCACAGAGGGACCAGGAGTCTTCTGGGAGAAAGCAGAGGGAACTTGGTAGAAGCACTGTTGGTGGTGCTGGCCCGGTGCTGGCTGGGGACAGAATTGTTTCTGACTGGGGGTGATAGCGTAAATGTCCCAGCTGCCTTTGTAGTTTGCATGGATGAGCACAGCCCAGGGTGGTGTGCAGGGAGGAACTCAGCATATGCAGCCCTGTCAGTAGCTGCCCCTCCAGCATGTCTGGTTCCCATCATACTGATTTGCAGTCCTTGTGGGCCAAGTAGCCAAGGCAGATATGTGGCAGAATGGCAGTTCTTAGGTACTATAGCAGCCCCAGCCTCTCTGTGTGTTAAGAGTCACTTGTTCTGTTCCTTTTGAGTTGTGCTATGTGATAATTTGAACAAAACTTTGGTTTTCTTGAGGATAGGTCAGGAACACATGTCAGCTTGATGGTTAGGGATTTCGATACCGTAAGGGAACAGCGGCAGCTGTTTTGGGATAGGACAGCTGGCAGTGAAATAGTTAAGCATTGCTATACAATATTCTACCTTTTGGCATCCTCTGTGAACGCCTCAGTGAGATGTCAGGACAGTTCGGTTACATTTCAAGCTGCTGGCACATAGAGGAAGGGTAAGGCATGCAAGTCTGGGCTTAAGGTGTGGCTGTCTAAAACATGTGTCTGAAAGCTAGAACGAGGGCCTGGGCTCTGCTCTGTCAACATCCCTCTACTGACACGGCTACCTCAATCCTTCAGGTGCCGCTCTTCGATCAGTGGGATGATGTGGTGAAGGGTATGAAAGTGGAAGTGCTGAACAGTGACGCCGTGCTCCCCAGCCGCGTGTACTGGATTGCATCCGTCATCCAGACAGTAGGTATGTCTCCGGTGTAATTCCCAATAGCTGAGGGCGGCTAACTTCTGAGGGAAGCTTTGGAGAGCCGAGTGTAGCTGGCCAAGAAAACCCTCAGCTCTTTGGAGCTCTGCAGCTGCTGAGAGATTTTGGAACAGGAAATACGCTGTTGCGGGGAGTGGGAAGAAACCAGCATTTGGTTCCTCTTCTGGTTGCAGGGCTCTTTGCGAGGACATTTCTGCCTCCAGAATGGCTAGAGAAGCTCTGAAAACCTACGCAGAGCTCTGAAGGCCATGCTGTAGGGACTAAGCCTGTGGTGCCCAGCAGGCAGAAGATAAATACTTTGCCTATAATACCATTCTCTGCTTCTCTCCTGGCAGGGTACAGGGCCCTTCTGCGATATGAGGGCTTTGAGAATGATGCTGGCCATGATTTCTGGTGCAATCTGGGCACAGTGGATATTCACCCCATTGGCTGGTGTGCCATCAACAGCAAAATCCTGGTACCACCACAAAGTGAGTATGGGGCAAGATGAGTCAAGGGGGTAACCTTGGTTTATGCCTAGCACAGTGGGACAGGTGCTCCCACTAGATGAGACCACAGCTCCGTTTATGCTTTGAGTTACAAGGAGCAGTTAGTTCTCTGGGAAGCTGGAGACTGCTTGAACTGCTCCTTGTGCATCTCCTTGTGGTTGACCTGAGAGTGCTGGATGCAGAGCTGGTGTCAGACCTATGGATGGAGTCTAATGCAGGAGGCTATTCCTCCTTCTGACCCACAGAGCTAGGCTCTGAGGGGGAACTTTCTGGTCCTACATCCTAGAGAGTGTCTATGGGGAGTGCACTGGATCCAGTCCCTGCTTAGCTAGCAGTTAGGAGATCACCAGTTTAGCAGAACTCTGACAAGCTGAGGTTTGCTTGCTATGCATGGCTCACAGGTTTTTGCTCTAATACCACTTCCACATCTAGATAGTGGAGCTGGGTGTCACCTTGGCCCAGTCCATTCTGTAATGGTGATCCCTTGCAGCCATTTGTGAGGGTGAGCTTGCAGAACAGGGTCTTCCTGAGAGCGGGTACAGCATCTGAATGTGAAGAAGGCCTTTTAGTGCAAACGGAGTCTCAGAGAGGAAGAGAGGTGTAGTGTGGTGCTCTAATTCCTTCAGTCATTAAGATGTGCTTTTTCCCTGTGTGCATATAGCTATCCATGCCAAGTACACTGACTGGAGAAGTTACCTCATGAAAAAACTGGTGGGAGCCAGAACCATCCCAGTGGATTTCCACATCAAGGTAAGCATGGGAGTCTGTCATTTTATGTGTGGAAATGAAGCTTGAAGCCAAGAGATGTGTGTGCAACACGTCTCTTCTGGTTCTGAGCTGTGCAGCTCCTGTGTCCCCTTGATACCTGTCATGATGCTGTAAGTAATGGCGCAGCCCCTATACCCTGTCAGCACAACTGTTTCTCCTTTGGGTCATAGATGGGTTTTAAAAGCTGTTGTCATGTCAGCCTCTGCTGGAAAATACTGGGGATGACCACTGCAGCTCCAACCTGGCATTTCCCTGCTGTGTTTCAGGGGTGGGGAATGGCTCTGAGAGGCAAAAGGCTTTGTCTTTGTTGGTGTTGGTAGCACAGCAGCCTGTGGGGAGTTAGAGGGGCGCAGGCTCCCTCAAAGTGCGTGTGGAAGCAGCTGTGCCATGGCCTTGCCAGCTTTACAGCTCTTGTGGTTGTTCTGCATAGCCTGCACTGCAGTTAGATCTTGTTGGAGAGAAGCGACTCTTGTCACTGGCAACTTTGTAAGCCACCATAAGCAAGGTGGTCGCAGAGACAGCAGGCAAGAAGGCAGGAGATGGGTTTTCCTGTGTGCAAGGTAGTTGGTAACGCTGAGCTGGAAACCTTGATATAGTTGGTGTTTCCCTTGTTGCTTCTCAGTGTTTAGAAGATGTTCATAGCTGCTTGTTCTGGGGCCAGAGCTTGTAGCTGAAAGCTCATGCCATGGAAGGGAAATGAGAGAGAGACTGATGTTGCCAGTATCTTTCTCCTCCCAGCATTCCCACTCCCACCTAATGAACGGGAGGTGGAAGAGGGAGACCTTCTCTTTAAAGTTCTTCTGAAATCACGTTGTAAACTGGTTTGGATGTCAGTCTGTTTTGAGCTGTTCCTCCTAGGTGCTGCACAACATTCTGGAATCCCCAGTGCCAAAATGTCAGGTGTTCTTTAAACACCTTTGTGTGTTTGTGGATTTGTAGGGCTGGGCTGTATCAGCAAACTGAAGGCCTCAAAAAAATCAGCTAGAAGGCAGCCAGTGGCTTTTCATGTGCCTGCACCTTTGGGTTAGTCTGCTGAGTAACTCTGGCATGGAGGTAGAGTTGGCAGGTAGATCACCATGTTGCTCTACCTCCGATCAGAGTAAAGAAGTGAAAACAAGGGCCTGACCTCTTTTTTTGGTCAAGATGATTTGTTACTGGGCAGAAGGGAAGGTTATCAGTCAACTGAAAATCCTGTTGTCCTTTGGGAAGCTACTCCTCTGACTGCTTCCAGCCTTGAAACCCTTACGATCTCGTGACTGAAAAAGGCACACAAATTCCTCACTCAATTCCTGCTGAACAGCAGTGACATCTGTTTCTTATGCTCACGTGAGGTGCTGGCTGAGCACAGCTGCTGGGCCAGGGCGGGGGTAGCTGCTATGAGGCCACAGGAGAGGGGACACTTAGGGTGCATGTGCCCAACTGTGCTGTTGTCCGTGGGCCTGGCAACTCCCCAGCCCCTGATGAACCCACTCCCATGCATCTATGCCCAGAGATCTCTTTCAGTCAGGTTTGGGCAGCACAAGGGGTCGGCTAGGATGTCTGTGGGGAAAGCTGTTCCCTGAAGTGTTTGGGGAAGGAAAACACCCAAGTGCAATTGACCTCACCTCCTCTGTTGGTTGGTGCCAGATGGCGGAGAGCATGAAGTACCCGTTCCGGCAGGGCATGCGAGTGGAAGTAGTGGATAAGAACCATGTGTCCCGGACACGCATGGCAGTGGTGGACACAGTGATCGGAGGCAGACTGAGACTCCTCTATGAGGACGGTGACAGTGATGATGACTTCTGGTGCCACATGTGGAGTCCACTCATCCATCCTGTGGGCTGGTCACGGAGAGTGGGCCACAGCGTGAAGAAGTCAGGTAGGCATCAGGCCACAATAAGCATCTTCTGATTTGCTATGAACTGTCTGACCCCTGCTGTTGACACCAGTTTTGACATTCTGGGAGCCAGGCAGTTACCCCAGGACCTAACAGATAAAGTCTATGTGGTTGTCTGCTGTATGTCTGCAGTATGTCTGCTGCTTTTCCCCCTGGGTAGACAAAAGCCTAGTGATCTGCTGCCACAGGTCAGGATGGGGGGACTGTAGGGTTTCTTAGCTGAAGCAGGTAGTCTGTCCCCCAAGGGTGACAGTGCAGTTTGCAGCATCACAGACGTTTATAATCTTTTTGAGGGAATTTGTGCTGGCTTCTGTAAGACTGGATGCCATCAGGTTGTTTTTCTCGACTTTACCGAGAGGAATTGTTGATCAGCTTAGAGGCAGAAAAAACCAAGACTCAAGCCCTTCTTATCCTTTTTGTTGTGCCTCCCATCCTTGCTGCCTCTCCCTGGTGATTACAGCTGCGTGTAGAGGTGTTATCGCTAGTGCTGAGGAAGCTCAGCCATCTGCTGTTGAGCAAGCCCTGCATCACAGCCCATGTTTTGAGAAGGTATAGGAGGATTGACCTGTTCCTTTTTATTACCCTTCTCATGGTCTTTGATCTAGGTCTTTTCTAGCAGCTGAGCTCTCACCAGGGAATTAATAACCAGTGTCTTTTCTTACTGCAGTTGCTGCAGGTTTCTCACCTCTCTGTTTCTTCCATTCCTCACAGAAGAAAAACGCAGCGACATGGCAAACCATCCCACCTTCCGGAAGATTTACTGTGATGCTGTACCCTATCTGTTTAAGAAGGTAGGACAAGTCTGCCTTTGTGTTGACCACAGCAAAGGGAGCAATGATAACACTTCTGTCCTTGGGTATATGTGCTGCTGCATGGGTTGTTGAGGATGGCTCATTTGTCTCTCTTACAGCTATAGGGCAGTGAGGTCTTTGGGGTGTCAAGGCTATGGTTGGGCAGGGGCAGGTCAAAATAGAAAGGTGGAAGAACTAAAAGACAATGACACATTGAGGGACTCAACTGAAGGGCAAGCAGTTTCTTGGAGCTTTGAGTTGGAGAGGGAAGACTATTGCATGGGACAGACCAGTTCTAACAAGGAGCTGGGTCATACTGGTAAGTATTGAGTTGAGAATGAGGCTTCCTTTGCTGTGGATCAGCAGCTGAGCATTGGGCCTGGCTCTCTGACTGACCAGAGCCTTAGCAGGAGGTTGCTGACACAAGCACAGCATTGGCTTGGCTGCCTCTTTGTATTCGTTGTGATATTTCTTCTTTCACCTCCCACCTTGGGTTGAGCCAAGTGCAGAAGCTCTAATCCTGTTTGCACTTGGCACGCTTCCTGTCGGGGTGGGACTGTCCCGTACCTCTGGCAGCACATGGTATACCAGAGTCTCCCGTAGGTACGAGCTGTCTATACTGAAGGCGGATGGTTTGAGCAAGGCATGAAACTGGAGGCCATCGACCCCCTGAATCTGGGCAACATTTGTGTCGCCACTGTTTGCAAGGTAAGTTCAGTGGGCAGAAGGAAGTCTCCTGTGTCTGCCTGAGATAACCAAGCCTCTCTTTGAGTCTTTGTGAGTGAATGAGACTGGGTAGGATTTTGCATGAAGGCTGTCAAGAGAGCTAGGCAGCTGGTGTGTGGAGGGCATTGGGGCGTTACCTCAGAGGCCTGAGAAGCTGATGACACCAGCAGTTGTCCATGTGTGCCTAAGTGGACATCATGAAAATGAACATGCTTGGTCTGCAAGCTAACTGTCCAGCGTGTGTGATTGGCAGCTACCCTTCCTTCACTCTTGGGCATGCAGTGGGGAAGATCTGTTCTCCAGTTCTCTGAGTGCATAAAGAAAGGCCTCTGCAGTGCTGCCTTGAGGGAGAGAAAGGAAAGGGTAAGAGTTGTGGGGTGACCTCTATGTGAGGAATGGGGCATGTCTGTATGGGCAGCATTCACTGGTGTAGGAAGCTGAGGATGGACGTATCTCCTGCAGTCTTTCCTGTGCTTTAGAGCAAGCAGCGCTCTACACTTGTGTGCTTCACTCTCATCTCAGATCCTTTTGGATGGGTATCTCATGATCAGCATTGATGGAGCCACGTCTGATAACAGCTCTGACTGGTTCTGCTACCATGCCTCCTCACACGCCATCTTCCCTGTCAACTTCTGTCAGAAGAACAACATTGAGCTGACTCCTCCAAAAGGTGAGATTTGGACTCTGCCGTGTGGTACAAACCTGCATGCAGAATCTGCTGGGCTGTGCTTTTCTGAGGTGTCAGGTCCTGTTGAATCAAAACCACACAGTCTCAATCTGCCTGTTTTTTGGGGAGATAGGCCTGGCTCAGAGAACTAGTCCATTTGAGCTGTGCCCATATACCAAGTCTTGGTACTGTGTGGAAAAAAGTCATGTCTCCAGAGGGCATTAACGGCATTGTGGTTAGCTCCTGGTGGATCAGCAGGAGGGGTATACAATCCCCAGACTGAACAGAATCAAAGATTTAAAGGACAGTGAGGGTGGGAAGGGATAGGAAGAGCCATTGCTGCATGACTCAGTACTTAAAGGTGGCAGGAGTCCTCTCTATTCTTCTTATATGAATAAATCAGAGACCAATATTTCTGCAAAATCCTGAGAGGCAATCACCCTAGGAGTGTTTTTACTGCCTCGTCTGGCCATACCCAAAAAAGGCGTGCTCTGAATTTCTGTGTTGCAGCACTTTTGTGCAGTGCTACTCTGTCTTCCTGTGATGTTCCTGCCAGTGGGAGATAGATTGGTCCTAGTGGTGTGTTTTGAAGAGATTTCTTCCTGCCTGCTGCTTCTCCTCACCTTTCTCTGTATAACTGACATGGATGTTCCAAGTTTCAGCTTGCGCTTTTCTATATTTTCCCACTGGAGGGGGGTACTGGCCTGCCATGGGATCTGTGCAGTAGGTTTATGTCCAAGATCAGGCTGTACGTGCTGATTCAGGAGACTGCTTTGCAGCCAGTTGCTACGCCTCCTTCCTGCCTCTTCTGCCTTTTCCTTCAGCTGGTCTACCCAGTGACTGCCTTTTTCCCTCTTACTATTTCTTCCTGCTGCAGGGCTCGATGCAAAGACCTTCACCTGGGAAAGTTACCTGGAAAGAACTAAATCAAGACCTGCTCCAGCACGGCTCTTCAACACAGTGAGTGCCACCAGGAAGAAGAGATGTGTAGGGATGCTTGCAGTCAGCAAGGAGGAGCCTGAGAGCTGTAGCTGTCACAGAACGGTCGAGGTGGAAGGGACCTGTGGAGGCCGTGTCCCAACACCCCTGCTTCAAGCAGGGTCACCTAGAGCAGATTGCCCAGGACCATGTCCAGATAACTTTGGAATATCTCCATGGGTGGAGGCTCTGCAACCTCTCTGGGCAACCTGTGCCAGTACTCAGTTGCCCTGACAGTAAGAAGTGTTCCCTGAATGTTCAGAGGAACCTCCTGTGTTTCAGTTTATGCCTATTGCTTCTGGTCTTGTCCCTGGGCACTACTGAGAAGAGCCTGGCTCTGTCTTTGCACCTTCCTTTCAGGCATTTATACACATTGATAAGATTCCCCCCTGAGGCTTCTCTTCTCCATGCTGAAGAGTCCCAGCTTTCTTCGCCACTCCTCATGTAAAAGATGCTCTAGTGCCTTCATCATCTTTGTGGCCCTTTGCTGGACTCTCTCCAGTATGTCCTTGTCTCTCTTGTACTGGGGAGCCCAGAAATGGACACGGCACTCCAGGTGTGACCTCACCAGTGCTGAGAAGAGAGGAAGGATCACCTCCCTTGATCTGCTGGGAACAGTCCTCCTAATGCAGCCCAGGTTACCATTAGCCTTCTTTGCCCCAAGGACACATTGCTGGCTCATGTTCAACTTGATGTCCACCAGGTCCTTTTCTGCCAAGCTGCTTCTCAGCCACTTGGCCTACAACATGTGCTGGTGCCTGGAGTTGTTCCTCCCCATGTGCAGGACTTTACATTTCCTTTTGGTGAACTGCAGGAGGTTCCTGTCAGACCATTCCTTCAGCCTGTTGAGGTCCCTATGGATGGCAGCATAACCCTCTAGTATATCAGTCACTCTTCCCAGTTTTGTATCACCAGCGAACTTGCTAAGTTTGACATGACATTCTATCAAGTCATCTAGATAACTGAAGATGTTGAACAGCATTGGATCCAGCATTGACCCTTGGGGTACACCACTAATTACTGGCCTCTGACTAGACTTCCTCTGAGCCCAGCCACTCAGCCGGTTTTCAGTCCACCTTACTGTCTCCTCCTCCAACTTATAATTCTATCAGCATCTCTGAGGATCTTATGGGAGACAGTGTCAAAAGCCTTCCTGAAGCCAAGGTAGACAATATCCAGTGTCTCTACTGGGCTGCTCTTTGCCACCAGTCAGCACTTCTAAGGAGAGCCCAAGGCACAAGAGTATGTACTCTCCAAG
>JAVFHW010056830.1:10444-20981 GCA_032159205.1 Eurystomus glaucurus suahelicus | reverse complement strand
ATCACAGCACTGAGATTTGCTGTCTGGTGTGTAACCACAGCTTTCTAAGACCTCTTGTGCCCGCACACTTGTCTCAAGCCCCCTCTCTATCTTCTCTCCTCATGTTCTGCTATTTTCTCTCTGTTCCTCAGATCAGTCACGTGGATGTTTTAGCATCCAAGTTTTTTCCAGTCAATCACAATCTCTTCTGATGTTCATCATTTACAGTAAAGCAGTTTCCCATTCAACTTGCACGAAAGGCATCCTCCAATTCCCCATGACCTGGCTCCCCTGCCCAGCAAGCACTTCAATATGCATCCAATAGACAGGACTAAAGCACAAGAGCACAGGCACCGCATCCCATGGGCCCCCTACACGATGGGGCTCAATTACTGCAGAAGCAGCAGGACACTGGGGTGCTGGGTGATGTTTTATTGCACATCCATCTCCTGCCACTACCATCCACCTCACCCGGTCCTCCCTGCAACCATGGGGTGCTTGCAGGCATCATCCCTCCATCCACCCATGACCCCTGTACCACACACCCGTCCACATCACTGCATACACACGTAGTCTCACAGCCACACTGCCCATAACTCCAAGCCTGTTCCCTCCCACCCACTTGCCAGGAACATTTGGAAAGGAGAAGTCAGACCAACATAGCATGATGTTCTCCTGCCCAGCAGGATGGTGTGAACTCAAGTAGGTCACACCAGGAACCTAAAGGACAGCATGAACAATCCCTCTTCAACTCGTATGCCTTTCTCAACAGCCCGTGAGCAGATCTCACACTGGCCCAGCTGAGCTCTGCTGCCTTGTCCTGCTAACCAGACCAAGGTTGGCCCACCACACAACAGCACAGCATCAGGAGAACCCGGCCCTGCCACAGCTACTGCCTTCAGGTAGGGAAGTGCAATGAGGTTTGAACCTGCTGGCAGAGATCACCACCAACTAACCACAGGAGGCTGGTCTCAGTGAAACTGCAGGACACGTCAGCTCCTGACCCTCCCACAGAGATGACAGGTCTAGCTCAGAGCCTGCCTGGTAATGGTGGGCAGGAAAGTCTCATCAAGGCTGCCTGGACCAGTCCCCTCCTGAAGACAGGCCCAAGTCTACCCTGTTAGCAGGCCTTAAATCAATGTAGGGCTTTGATGGCTATGACAGACACCTTTGTCAGGAGAGGTGATTGCTTTTCAGCCCCAAGCAAGCCTGGCAAGCTTGGGCTGTTGAGTTGGTGTGCTTTGCAACCACTGACCTGACCTGGAGTTCCTGAGGGACACTCAGCTGGAGAAAAGTAATAAAACCCAGAGCTGAAGCAGCCACTGAGCACCACGATGAGAAGTGGATGGTGGCTCTTCATTTACAGGGTGCACAATGGCCAAGCTGGAGCTGCCAAGCAATTAATTGGGTCAAGTGGGGAAAAATATGAGAGTAAAGGCAGCAAGGATGAGATGAGCTTTGGGATCCACCACATGGAAGGAGCCCACGGCTCACTTCTCTGAACAAGGCTGGCAAAGCTGCTGTCCTGCAGCAAGCTCAGACTTAATTGACACGTGTTGAATCTGCGTTTAGGCAATTATGTATTTATATTATGTCAGCAGTTGCCAAGAGCCTGGACATCTGCTCACTCATCATGCAGGAGCTAGGCAGTGCAGAGACATCTGACCTCAGAGCAGGATGCTGGGCTTTTGCAAACACAGCTGACAGGCAGCAAAGTGCCTCCCCCACCACAAACCATTATCCTCCACCACCACTGCCTTCAGGAGATGAGCAATGACCTGCTGCCCACAGTGGCATCCCCCTGCTCCAGGGTTAATAAAGCAGCCTGAGCTTACTTCACTAAACTAGACTCTGGAAGCTGGGCTCAGCTCCCCTGTGTCTGCAAAGGCATCATGCCATGGGTCAAAAACGAATCATGAGAAAGTTTGGGTAAAAAAAACCAACAAACACCAAAGTTGAGAAGCCATCGAGTTCACAGGGAGACGGGAGGGCTGTCCCCCAAGTTGGCCCGGAGTCAGGCAGTGATGGCATCTCACCAGCTCCACTGCCAGCATTGAGCAGCTGGGGCGGAGTCTGTCCCGAGAGACGAAACCCTCCTTCCAGCTTGCTCCATCGTGCTTTGGCCCCAGCTCTTCTGGCACCAGGAAAAACCAGGGAAGATGAGTGTGATCTCTGCTGCGTCTCCGGGAGGTGGGAGGACAAGGCTGCGGTGCCTCTTCCTCCAAGCCTGCCAGGATGTAAAAGTAGCATGTCCTCCTCCCTTGCTGTCCGGCTCCCACCATGCACAGCAGGACAGGCGTTTTGCAAGACCTGGGTGATTTGGGGCCATTTTAAACAAGGTTTTGCTCCTACCCTTTCAAGTGACACCACCCAGCTGAATAAATAAGCATGGGAATGCATTGCTGTGACCCCTTGCAGCAGACTGCTCAGGAGACCAAGAAACACCTTCCATACAACTTCATTAACATGCCAACGAAGATCTCTCAAACGGTGCGTGGGTCAGGAGAGCAGTGATTCAGCCCTTGCAAAAATACCCCGTGCTTCTCCAGATGAAAGTACAGCCCAGACACCACTATCAGCAAGATGAAAGAGCAGGTGGCACAGACTACAACCCCCAGCCACCCCTTGTCGCCTGGTTTGCTGTCCCAGCTCCCAGTAGCTCATGAGAGCTTGTTGGACAGGACCAGCAGCACCAGCCATGGCATGCTGCGTGCCATCACTGAGCCCAGATGCCCTAGCACTGTTTTCTGGGCAGACCACAACTTGCTTGCTTAGTGCTCTTGGGATTTCTTTGCTTTTCTTGGTATCCATAGATCCCTCTAGTCTCACTCATTTTCTCCTCCAAAAGCCAAGTCCAACTGATGCTCTCAGCTATGCCGGGGCCCTGCCCCAGCCCAGGCAGCAGCTCTGCAGTCTCACAGCCTTTGGAGATGCCAAAGGGCTGATACTATTCCAGAGCTCTGGAATAGTATCTCCACAGCAGCTCAGCAGGCAGGCAGCAAGGCTGCACCACACCAGCACCATCGCTAGCTCTCAGGAACAGGGTCACGTCTCAGCACGAACAGCTTGCCAGGGATGGCCACACCACCACGCAGCACCTTTGTGCCAGTACAGCCACACTAGCCCACAGGCTTACAGGGATCCCAGACCTCAGCCCAGAGCTCCCACCAGCAACATGACAGTTCAGCCACCCAGGAGCGAAGGGCACAGCGAGGACAGACCCTCACACTGGGATCCAAAGGCAAACCAGGCAGCCCCTGTGCCAGAAACCGGAGAACCACCAGCAACCCTGCCCTGCATCACCCTCCACTGGCTGCCTGCATCCTGCCCCTGCTCCTGGAGAGAGCCCGAGGGGGTTGAAGTTCATTAAGGCTTTTTGCAAAACCAAAAGCTGCCCAGCTTGCCCTCTCTGTCACGCCAGGCAGCCCTGTAAAGCCAAGAATGTGCCCCTGCCAGGCAAACATGTACCTTTTAAATGGCATGCTTGCACTGCCAGCAGAGTTCAGAGAACACCAGGGGTTTGGGGATAGGAGATTTATGGTACAACAGTGCACCCAGGGCATTCAACTCTTCCAGCAAGGGTCCAGCAAGAAGCACTGGCCATGGGCAGAAATATTCCAGGAGAGGCTAAGGGAGAAAGCAGGCTGCTTAACGTTCAGCACACAACATCCTTCAATGCGATAGCACATGGTGAACCGGCCCTGGATGTGCTGAAGGGTTTAAGCCACCACCCAGGGCAACCTCCCCATCCTCCAGCTTCCCAGCAGTCATCCACACAGCTCCTTCTACACTGCAGGATGTCATTTGATCCAAAGACAAACACCCGGCCTTGGGAAAGTCATAAAGACAAGGGACCCAAGGCCACAACTAACTGTCATCCTGAGGGACAGCCCTGCACAGGGACACCTGAGCGGTGCAGCCACTGACACCTCCCCAAACACTTCTGCACCATCCAGCCGTCCCGTACCACCCTGACACCCATCTCAACAGAGCCACCACCCAAGGAGGACCAAAGGTGCCCAGGCTCCCTTGACACAACCGTCCCAGAGGAGAAACGTTTCACAGCCAGCCCACTCTGCACCCACAGCCCCCAGCCGAGCCAAGGCACTGCACATGGCCCACAGGGTGCAGGAGCCTTGGGGCTCCCCATTTTGGGCCTTGCTTCTGTGCAAAATGGCAGAACCAGACCGGGAAGCAGCACTGAGGTGGAAACCTTGAACAAAAGGTCAACAGAGCTTCAAGGCAACTTCCTTCCCCAGGGTGAGGGTGTCAGTGATCTTAGGCAGAGGAACCACTCAGGGCTCGAAGATGCCCAGAGACACCCTGGGGTGCCCTTCTGCCCCAGGACAGTGTGTTATGGAAGCAGGACCTCGCCCTGTGCTGCCTGGGGAGGATGAGGGCAATGCTGGAGCAGACAGGCAGCAGCACTGGGGATGGTACCCTGAAAGCTCCACCTCTGCTGGTTGCTTAGCAACTGGCATCCCGCAGGAGCCACCTTGCCTGCAAGTCCCTGCCAGCAGTGCCAGCTCTGCTGCAAGCCTCTGGCAGCAGAGGCGAGACCAGAAATCTCCACCTGGTACCTGCCACCTTCCCACTGAAGCACTGGGGTCTGGCTGTGCCGAGGATATGCTCCAAGGCAACCTGCACCCCACTGTCCCCCATGCCTCAGCCCCCAGCCTTGCCTTGGACCCAAGGCCTACAGGAAAGGGAGCAATGCTTTTAGATGAGACAGACCGCCCCTCCCAAGTCCAGTTGCTGCCTCCAGAAGCTGACAACTGCTAGACAGGGAAATGAAAAGGACAAATGGAAACCACTTCATGCCATCTGAGCTCATCTCAAGCAGCCAGCTCGGCTGATTGGGTATGAGCATGTCCCACAGCACCACACAACCTGCTTTCCCAGGGACACTGAGGCATCCAAGTCCCCACCGCGCATTCTCTGGTCAGCATCATCCTTCACAGCTTGGCTCCCTCCTAGCAAATCCCCAAGCTGCAAAGGGCAAATCACAAGCCTCAGCATCGCTGAGTTGCTTCCTAACTGATAGAGGCCAACATACTTGGGAAAACCCCTCCAAATATCTCAAAATTCTTTTGCAGAGAAGACACTGCTACAAGTTCACAGGAAGAAAAGCAATGGGTCAATAAGTTAAACAGGTAGGAGCTAGAGCTCAAGGAAGATAATTGCTCTTGCAAACATCTTTTTGGACACTGCCTGCAATTTATGCTGCTGTTCACAAAATCACAGAATGGTAGGGGTTGGAAGGGACCTCTGGAGATCATCTCATCCAACTCCCCTGCTAAAGCAGGTTCACCTAGAGCAGGTTGCACAGGAACATGTTTAGGACCTCACTTCTGAGTGAAGACTGACTAGCTGGCTGGAAAAAGGAGCAGGTATTCGCTATATTAGCCATGGAAAAGCAAGACTGGAAAATAGATGTTCCAGGGCTTCCTTAAACTATCCCCAGCACTGGTGTCTCTAGCAAAGGCTCGACCTCTCATGGGTCAAAGCTAGACAGCAAGCTAAGCTCTTCCTTCAACTTGGCACCTGAAAATATGATTAATCAGTGCTGCAAGAAATCAATGTGACTGCAAGCACATCGTCCCAAAGTCTTGTTACAAAGGCTGAGGAGCTTCCACAAGCTTTCAGCCCTGCACTGGGTGCCAGCACTACAGGAGGCAGGGTCCCCAGGCACTAAAGTAGCCCAAGATACTTGCAGTTGGGTCACCAGAGGCTGCTCACCCAAAGGTGCACACCCCCACCCAGAGCCAAGCCAGATGGCAGGGGAGATGCTGCCAGTATCCCATGCCCAGCTCACTCACTGCCATCAGGAAAGCCAAAGGATTTTCAGTGAAGCAGAGTAGAATATCTTTGGCGGGTAGTTGGGGTTTTTTTAAGATACAGAAAGGAGAAACTTTATGCAACAAAATTACTACTACTACAGGTCTTTTAAAACAAGCAAGCAAAAAAAGCCCCCCAAACCTCATTCTTCTTTGAATGGAGGTTTAATAAGGCACAGAGGACTGGTCAAAGGCACCAGTAGGGCCAGAGCAGCAATCAGGAGCCACCGGAGGTTGCTCTGCCAAGGCCCACACCAAGCTCCCTCCTGCATGCAGGCTTCTGCTAGAGACCAAGCCGCTAACAGCTCTCCAAGGCCTGGCTTGATCTGGTCTTGAGACTACAAGCAATGCCACTCCTTGGGGTTTATTTCATTTGCTTTGTATTATTCCCAAATGCAGAGCTTAAAAATCCTGGGGTTTTCTTTTCCATCCCCATTCAACTGGAAGCTGAAGTCCAGTGTACCCCTCAGGTGTGGGCAGCTCCCCGGCAGCTGCAGGCAGCTGGGTGGGTGCAGGTCCACTCCCACTGCCCGGACTCACATCTGCCCACGCTGTGCCCACAGACCCCATGGAGGAACCCAGCCCAGGTGTGACACCAAGTTTGCCACTTAGTTTTAAGCCTTTTCCTCTCTGGCACTGCTCCTCCACTTCCATGCAACCAGATGCCAGTCCTGCCAGAAGGGCGGCAGGAATCAGAGTCACTTAGACGATGCACAGATATAATCCTGACCAACAGCTGTACAAATCCATGCCAGGGTCAAAACCGGAAGAGATGCACAGAGATGCCCATCTCCCACTGCAGAACTGCTCCAGCCTGGTGCTCCCCATCCAGTATCCTCCAGTGCTCACCGCATGGGAGAGCCCACCACACCAGCTGGCCTCCCAGGCACAAGGCTGACATTTTCTGGGAAGCAAATATTGCCGGTTTTCCCTCGCTCTCCCCCAACCCTTCTATTTTACCTCTCGGACAATCCTGAGCAGTTGTTTTTCTCGGCTGTTTAATCTCTCTCCAGCTCCCAGAGGATGTACGCTTAGTGCCTTCAGAAGCTCATCTAGCTTTGATGTGTCTCAAATTCTACCCCCAGGCAGGTGAGGGGTTTTCAGGGAACTTCGTCAATTAAATGACAACAGAAGGAAGGGCTGGAGGAGAAGTTCTTTTAAAAAATAAAATACATACAGAGGGGAAAAAAAGCAAACCTGAATGGAACCTCTGCAGAGCCCCAGGGTGGGCAGAGCCCATGGTAACCACCAGTGCCTCCTGCTCTCCTGCTCAGAGAAGAAGGTCCCAATCTAGGCACCCTGGGCACAAAACCCTGCTCCCAGCACAGGAGGGTGCTGCGGCCAGCCTGAACACACAAAGCAGGGACCCCATCACCACAGTTGAGCACAACTCAAGGGAGAAATTCATGTCCAGAAGGTCCTAGACACAAGTGGGTGGCACAGGCAGCAGTGCTCCCCAGCACGCAACCTGGGCCGAGCAGACCTGGGCCCAGGCTGGCAAGGATCTGACCATCCCAACTAAATCTGGGCAGACTCGGCCAGGACTGGGGATGTGAAGCCAGCAGTGGCTCCCAGGCAGATCTGGGCTCAGTCAGGTCCATCACAGCCTGACCCCTCTGTCCCACACAGCCCAACCTGGCAACAGGGCTGCTGGGCATGGAGCAGGGACACCATAGCTGCTGCGAGCATGAGGCTCCAGCACTCTCACTGCAGCATGAGGGGAACAAGACAGAGATGCCTCTTATACCTGGCAGCCATTCCTGCTCAGTTCACCACCTCCCAGTGTGGCCTCCGGACGGTAGGCAGGACACCTGTCCCAGTCAGGAGGAAGGTGCATGGGGGGAACAGTGCAGTCAGCTGCCGGAAGATGCCCAGGGCTGGGTGTGCAGGAAGATTGCACAGTGGTCTTGCCTGGAAAGGCATTGGATGGGTGACAACCACACAGGGACACGAGCAGGGCTGTAGCACGCTTCACCCACTCCCGGGCTGCCACAGCACTTCGTGACCCTGCTCCCTGATTGCTCTTCAGGGATCTGAAGGTGGCCCATGATGGGTGCCTTCTAGAAGAGGAGAAAAGTCCAGACTTTCCAAGAGATGGGGCTTCGCATCTGGGCCACCAGGTGGAGGAGCCAAGTGGTGGCAAGGCCACTTGTCACCCCAGACAGCATCTTCTCCCTGCCAGCATCACTGGGGCCAGCAAAAGGGATCCATTCAGAGATGGCTCTGCAGCACAGGTGCCTGATCCATGCCAGAAGCACCCATGTTCATCCAGCTCTCTCCAGCCTGCCCTGACTTCAAGGGAACCATCCAGGGCACTGGGAGTCACGGGTGCAGGGGCTCCATCACCAATGCCTCTCAGAACAAGGCAGCACACACACTGCTCAGCACTCTGTCCCCTGCAACAGCCTCAGGGACAGCCACTGGGGCTGTCACTAGTGGCAGCAGAGGGGTGGGATGGCAATTGACCTAGCATGGCTGCAGTATCCATCATGTCTGAACGTCTCCATCTCCCCAGCAACCTGGGTACCAGCACCTTCTCACTTGCAGCCGAGTGGTCTTGTGTAGCAAAAGCCATGCTGAATCCATAGCAGGATTATGGCAGCCCTCTCCTGCCCTTCCTTCCTGCCCTTTCCATCCAAAATTCATCATTAAAACATAATCTTGCAGTGAGGAACAAGAAGCATCACACCAGGGTCACAGGGAGCAGCAGCACTCCCGCTCACCCTGCCAACGACCACTGCCATGGGCTTTACTGAGCACCACTGGGCTTCTGGCTGTAGGAAAGTGGGACCTGTACAGCAGCTGCATGCACAGTGATGGATGCCATCTCAATGCCAGCTACTTCCAATAGCCTGGACCACAGCAGGATGAGCATAATCTAGGTGACACCAGTGGCAAGGAGAGCCAACTTCACTCTCCATCCTGCATGTCTGGTGGCATCAGAGGCTCCAAAATCTCCTCACTGCAGCACAAAGCTCCCCTCAGTGCTCTGCTAGCTCCCTCATCACCCTACCAAGCACCCTGCCTTCTTTGCAGGTGGGGAAGGACATGAGCCATGACCTGAGTCCCAGGGCAGCACATGGCTCCATGAAGAACCGACCCTTTCCAGAGGTCCCTGAGCAATGGAAAGTAGAGAAAATACCCACTATGCTGGCTGGGATGCTGTACACAGAGCCATGGCAACCACAGAGCCCTGAAGAAAGGAGCATCGCCTCGTGTGGCACTGGGGAGGCAGGTGAGCCCCAGCACCCCAGACCTGCATCCTGGATGGGCCTGAGCCCGGCAAGCTGCAATGAGGGGAGCAGATGTGCCCCACAGAATCGGTTGGCCTCCCACCGAGCAGCTCTCAGCATCTGCTTTTGTAGCTGCTGAGGATGGGAAGTGGCCCATACACAGTTTAACTCCTTCAGCAACAGGGAGGAAATCCCAGAAAGGAAAACCAAGTGTCTGTCCCAGAATAAAGGAGAGAGCAGCAAGGGCTGTGAGAGAGCAAGGCTGGAAGAAACCCAGAGAGGTGCCACCACCAGCAATCATTTGGTGGAAGACGATGCCCTGGAGCACATCCACGTCAGGGGCCAGATGCTTTCCTGCTTTTCCTGTGTGGTCCAGCCTCCACATCCACCCTTGGGAACAAGTCCTGCAGATCCTCACCCTACACTGCGCATGCTCAGACACTGCCTACAGCTTCACATCCCTTGGGTCCTGCCGTGCCAAAAAAGCTGCTGAAACACCAGTCCCAGGCGGCAAGTCCTCCACTGCAAGGATCTGAGAACGGACAGCTCTTCCTTCCCACTCAGCCCTGGTGGGATTACCAGTGCAGCAAGGCAGAAGCCCATCCCAGCCCTTCACACCCTTGGCCACAACCAGTGGTGAGGATGCTACACCATGTGGGAACAGAACTCTCTGTCACACTGACCTGCCGAGGACTTGGGCAAGTCCTTGAGAGCAGCGAAGCTGCACCTTCCAGGGAAAGCCCCCATCTCCTGCTGCCTGAGCAAACAGCGCTGAGTGTCAAAGGAAGGGCAAGATCACGGCCCCAGCACAGCTCTCGGACAGAGAAGCCTTCAACAGCCAGGCAGAGGGGTCAGAGACAGCTGGGCATCCCAGCTCACCCCAGCACACAACAGGGGAAGCCCAGCTCCTAACCTACGTGATGCAGAAGAGGTTAAAAGTATCTGCCGAGGCCAGGAGGGTGTTTGGCCACAGGCCAGCCTTTCTCAAGTTTTGAGGGAGCTGGCAGCTCTCACCAGCCTTTGGGGCGTGCATTGCCACATACCGCAAACCTGTTTGCTCAGCCCGGGCCAAAGCAGCTGGGATGGCACAGAGCGAGCTTCATTGACCAAGGTGTGTCTGGCAGCAAGGACAGGCCCCAAATCAAGAGGAAAGTGTACCAGCAGCCCTGAGGCAAGGCAAGGGGAGCAGGGAGTGAACACCCACCCCGCAGAGCACAGCCAGCTCCCACCACCACTGTACCAGGGCCTGCTCGCACTGCAGTCCCGGCCAGGGTCCCACCACTGCACAGAGCGAGAGGCAGGGGAGGACGAACGGCTTCATAGAATCCTAGAATGGTTTGGGTTGGAACGCACCTCAGAGATCACCTAGTTCCAACCCCCCTGCCATGGCAGGGACACCTCCCACTAGACCAGGTTGCCCAAGGCCCCATCCAGCCTGGCCTTGAACACACCCAGGGATGGAGCATCCACAGCTTCCCTGGGCAACCT
>JAVFHW010056830.1:0-10344 GCA_032159205.1 Eurystomus glaucurus suahelicus | reverse complement strand
ATAGAATCATTCAGGTTGGAAAAGACCTTCAAGATCATCAAGTCCAACCATCAACCCAGCACTGCCATGTCACCACTAAACAATGTCTCTCAGCACTGTATCTTTTAAATACCTCCAGGGATGCTAAATGCAAGATCATATTTTTCTGCTCATTTTAAATGAATCTGATGGAAACCTTCACCTCAATATGAAAAATATACGAAGTTTCCTCGTGTTGTTCCAGTGCCAGTTCCCAGCCTCCCAGGGAGTCCTCCACAGAGTGGAAGGACACAGGCATCTCTCCCATGTTGGAGGGAAACTGAAGCACATGGTGATGCAGGAGCACAGGCAATCCACCACCAAAGCCAGGCCTGCACTTCTGCCCCCACCAACTCTGAACTGCTCTTTCAGCATCCAATCTCTCCAGCGTACAGAGATGGGACAAGAAACCCCGTCATTCTCTTTGCTTTCCCTACCGACATGTGACCCTGGATACAGATGGAGCTGACACACAAAGAGCCCTCCTGGAGGGACATTCTTTTAGCACTGCTCGTGAGAAACCCCTCATAAAAAGTAACGAGCTGCCCTGTTCAGAGCCAGAGGCACCTCTAACCCCGAGGAGAGCAGTGCAGCAGCCCATCACAGCCCTCAGCAAGGACGTGCATCCCCTGCTTGCACCCCAGGCACGGCCTCTGCATGAGCAGGAGCCAAAGCCCAGCAGGCAGCAGGGTCCTGTGGATACAGCGAGCCTCGCAGTGCACGCTGAGCTCCCATGACCTGGGAAAGGGCCAGGACAGTAGGGTATGGCCATGGGGCTCCTTGTCCCCGGTTTGGAGATGGTGGCACCTTCCTCCCACCTTGTGCCCAGAGTGAGGGGAGCGCTCTTGTGCTCCTCTCCACCCAGACTCACCTTGCAGGTCAGGGTGCAAAAGTGGGAGCAAGACGTTGTCCTCCCAGCTATCCCCAACCGCATGCTATCTGCAGCTCACGTCTGCTTTCACATGGATGGCACCGTGCAAAGTGGAGCCCTGGAGCAGAGCAGCTCACCCAGCCAGAGGGACACCAAGGGGTCTCCGAGAAGTACTGGACCACAAGCCCTCAACTCTTTCAGCTATCCCAGCAATTTCATTCTGCAGCTCAGACCGATCGCTGTCCTCTCCCATCCTTCACTCCCAGGTGTCTGGAGGTGCCAGCCTTTCCAATACATGTCTCCGGCCAGCCATGCCCAGTCCCCACGAGCCTAGGTACCTGTGACTTGGGCTTATGTCCACACCCTACAAAACATGGTGCCTTCCTCAAATCCTCCACACAAAAGACAGCATGAAAACTCAGCGTTAAGCATGACATCCCAAAGTCACTCCGTCAGCAGGCAAAGACTCAGGCAGCCAGTGGAAGCCTCTCTGTTGGCAAAGGGACTGTGGCCCAGCTCCTAACTAAACCAGGAAAAAATCCTAACACATAAAGAAAGCCAGAACAAGCCCAAGCCCCGTAGTTTTTTGTGCTTTGGGGGTAGCAGGCCAGATTTCCAGTCCTGCTGGGGGTTTCTGGCAGGCGAGCCTCCCTGCAGCACCAGCTCTGTGCTGAGCAACCCCTTCTGTGCTACAAAACCCACTCAGCCTTGTGTGGGATCTGGAAAGGAGAATAAAAGCTTTCAGGATAAACTCACGCTGCTTCCAGGGGCTGCTCTCAGCACTCTGCTCGGGCACACTTCAGAATCTGCAAGGAAGAAATCAGATTTGGTTAAAAGGAAAAGAAAAAAATCCTTCCAGAGATGACGGCAAGCGCGCAGAAGGACGTTAGCCAGGCACTTCATCACAAGATGGTGCCCGCATGGCTCGAGCACTGCAGTTAGCTCCACAGAAATCTGCTTGCTGGAGAATGCAAGCTCCAGGTTATGTTAGATGCTGCTTTACTCTCAAAAAACTGATGTGAAAACAACACCTTCTCCCGCAGCCAGTCTGCCCGCTGCGTGCGTTGTGAGCCAGCTCTGCTCATTTAGTGATAAAAGCAAATATTTACTACAGGCAGTGCTGCAGAACCAACACACCTCTGAGAAGTGAAACAGATACCCTCCTGGCTCGCGCTGCCAGGCGCTACCCAAGTTCTCCTTTCAGGGCCATCTGTGCCACCCCATTGTCACCCGTCCCTCCAGCTCACCAGTGCAGCCCCTGTGGTAACACTGAGGGCAACATCTGGTCAGCAGGACTTTGATCCCGGGTAATGATGCCGGGCAGTGATGCAGGACCCATGGGAGCCAGCCCTGCTCGCTCGTCCATGGACGGACTGGCAGCTCTGGCACACCAGGAGCAAAATTGGCAGTTTTAATAGAAACAGCCCCAATCCTGCAACAGCATTTTCAGGGCCACCTTTTAAATGACAACTGCATCTGATGGGGGAGGGAAAACGGCCCAGCTGGCACTACAGTGACATGAAGGAGGGAGCACAGTCTCACAGCACAGCAAGGGATCCTTTTGCTTTTCCAAGGGTTAATTTTCAAACACATCTTCAACAGGCAGGGACCCACAAGCCCACAGAAGCTTCTGTTCCCACAAGCACAGAAGCAAAGCAGGCAGGATGACCTGTCTATGCAAAATAGCCACCTCTCCCATGGATTCCACAAAACCCTTTCACTCTCCACATGCAAACATCAGCTGCATGTAGCCCAACACAGCTTGCCCTGAGACACACTGATCCACGCCAGCTTTCCCAAGAACTTTCTCAGGGCATAAAAGCTGCTCCACTTTCCATCTGGACAGTCCTCAAGCAGCACGGTGACACACAGACTGATCCGCAGCCAGGCAGCTCCCACGCGGGGCTCTGGCCATTCCCTCCCAGGCAAGGACAGGACCCACTGCTGTCCCCCAGGCAGAAAACCTGATGCAATAAGACCAGAAGCTTCAACACCTCCAAAGAAACAAAATCACCTTTAAGCATGGAGAAATAGCATTCCCAAATGATCTGCATGAGAGATACAGAAAAAGGAGGGAGTTACAGGCACCATCGTGTGTGTGGCCCTGTCCCAGCTCTCTGCCGCTGTCATACGAGGGGAAGCACACGCAGGGTGTCATTACACGCTGGACATGCTTTCCTACACCCCTGCCTACCAGGGACACATTCCTTTGCAGCCACCATGTAGACTGGTTTCCCTTGCTTGGTTGTCTCACTGCATGCGGAGCGAGGCTGGGATGCAGCGCAGGGCATCCCTGTACGTGGGCAGCTGGCGCCAGCACACGCAGCCCCTGTTTGCTCCCCCCTCCAGGCGCCTACATGCACCGTGGGCTGGCATCACTGGGTCTGAACATCTCCATACCAGAGCCCAGCACAGGAGCTGAACACATAGCTTGGTGCACAGCTCACTGTTCTTCCAAACCTGGAAACGGCATTTTCCTGACCCACTCACAACTGTGCACAGATCCCACGCTGCCTGTGGACCCAAGGATGCACTAGAGTGTGGAGGCTCTACCATGACCTATGTGCCCTCACCCGCTATCCCAGAGTCCAATACCAGCAGCTCCTGCTCCCACCCACAGATGGTCACACAAAGCTGTGGCGATCTGTGGGGCTCTCTCTCCTCTTCAGCGTAGCCTCTATGGCCCTTCTCCTGTTCTGTGAAGATCAGCGATTTTGTGGGGCCCCATGCTGCTCTTGCATTTCTATGCTTGGCTTTCTCCCATCCCAGCTTAAGGGTGAGTCAAGAGCTGTGCAGTGGAGACGGGCAGGTGGATGCACAGCCGGGCACAAGAGCAGCCAGCCTCCAACAGACCCAGAGGAAGGGGAATCGCGCTGGTAGCCGTGGCACCCAGGGCTCACCAAGGCTGCACCGTGTCCCTCCTGCGAGGAAGGATGGAGGACACAGCCATCAGAGGCAGGACAGTGGCACTCAACGCTCCCCAATCTCCCTGTGTTAATGCTGCCAAACAAAGCCCCTGTGCTCTCCATCTCTGACTGTCCCTCCTTCCCATCTTCTGCTGCATGAAGCAGCATTCACCAGGGCTGGCTGCAGGCTCTGAGCCATAGACATTTTGGGATCTGAGCTACTGCATCAATTAGTATCATATTAATGAAGTGTTCTGAGAATACAGGCAGCAGGGCGCAAGACCCTCCCCCAAGCCTGCTCACTTCTGCCACAAACAAGCAGCTCCCCATAACACTCCTGCTAGCAAAAATCCATGCTAGACTGCGTCGGGATCTCCTGCCATGCAGCTCTCCCCGGCGCCAGGCCAGTGCACACGCCATCTCAGCCACAGACAGTGCCCCAGGCTTGAAAACATCCCACGGTGACCCACATTGTCACAACATCGTCATTGCAATCATCTGGCCTGACCCTGACGGGGTGAGTGCAAGTTCTGGCTGTGGAACAGGCACTGGGACACCAGTGGCAGACAGACGAAGGCTACAGTCCACGCAAGGGGCAGATCCCGGCCAGCACCACCGGCAGGCTCGACCACAGGCTGGGGTCAGGAGGGAGCCACATGCTGAGCCCAGCTCATTTGAATCTAGGCCAGTGCATTGCAAATATGACAGTGGGTCCAACGAAGGGCAAGGAAGGGGACAAAGATTCATAACGTCCCTTTCACACGTCCACCAGAGGACGAACATACACAGGGCAGGGCAGCACAGCAGCCCCTGAGAAGCATAGCTGAGCATGAAGCAGGACCAGAGAGGGGTCCAGCTGTGCACGGCTCCACCTTGCACTGGGATCACATCAGCTCTGGTGGGCTGAGAAGGAACAGCCCAGCCAGCGCTCAGGAGGAGATTACCATGGACCACAACACCACGGGCTTTCCAGGTTGCCCCGTCTATGTACTCCGAGCGTCTGCAGCCAGCAGCACCGTGCCAGGGTGGGGCTGAGCTCCAAAGCTCTTGCAGCAGCACAGGAGTGGCTAGGCGGGCTTACAGCAACCATGGAAATTGCCACCAAAACACAGCATGGACAGCTGCCTTTTCTCTATGCCCTGTAGTGCTTCTAGTGGTCACCCTAAAGTCAGATGCATTTCTTACAGATGCATCACATGTGAGACCAAGGTGACCATTAGGGATTTACTCATGTTATACTACCAGAAAGCATTTTTTGGCTCCCTGAAGAAGGGCTCCAGTGAATTTGCAGAGGTAGTGGCCCCTGCATCACACAGGCATGGGTGTACTCAAAGCCAGAGCCGACCTCAGGGGAAGTTCCTCTTGTTCTGACCAGTTCACTCTGCAGGACCTTAATCTATCAGGACAAACGCAACACTGCTGAGAATTTAGGCTAGGCATTTCCCACCCCAAAGTTCACCATCAATGTTGGGTTTGTATCCTTGTCAAAAATTGCACCTTCCCATAGCGAGCAGCAGACCCAGCTGTACGATCATCCCTTAGGCCTTAGCAGAGCACCACTCCCTCACCTTGAGACCTTTGCCACATTCCTCTCATCGCCGGTAAAGCAGAGACCCAAAGTTTTGTCAGGTGCCACGCCATCCCATGCTCAGCAGGACCTCCTGCCAGCAGAAATACTGCCAGATAATAGTGCACCTCATTAGAACATTTAATTGCTTCTGTCATACACAGGGGTACTGGCTTCCCCAGTAGGATCATTAAGGAAAAAAAATCTGCAGGACCCTCCCCAACACACGTCTGGGTGATGGTTGTGGGTAGGTGATGGTCCTGTGTGGATGGGCAGGAGGAGGACACAAGGGCATCCACACTGTCCATCCCACTGCCAGCCAGGGTCCACTCCTGCCTGCCGCCAGCCTGGTCAGGCTGGCTTTCTGTTGGCTTTCACCCCAGCAAGTACGATGAGCTGCTTACAAAGGGGAATGTGTTATTTAAAACGCACAATCAGATTTCCCGACCCTTCTGCCCATAACAAAATGTCTCGTGAAATGGCTCATTCTGTTCTCCCATAGAAACGTGTTTCCCTTCAAAACCCTGATACAAGGAGAAGGGGAAAAAAAAGAAAAGGCAAAGCTAAAAATATCTTCTGAAAGATACCATGACAGCAACAGATTCACAGGAAAATGAGGTGGGAAGGGGGCTGTGAATGTGTTAAGATCCTGTTTAATCTCTCCCCAGCCACCTAAAAAACCCACCGAAGGCAGAAACGATACCTCAACGTTTCCTTTGTGTGAGAGCTGACTCCACCCTGTGTTTTCCTCTCCATCTGATTCTCGGGGAAGGAGAGTAGCACACATCTCCGCCGTGCCAGCAGCGAACAGGCCCGGCAGTGGGTTAGTAGGAGCAGAGGGAGGAAGGAGCCAGTGGGTGGAACCTAGCAGCAGGGCTGGGCTGTGAATCCTCATTCAGAATTGCCTCGAACGCAGGGTGGGTTTTACACAAGCACAGCGCCTGGCCCTGGTTCCCACCTCACCGCCAACACCTTGCCAAGGAACATCGGTCTTTGGGACTGAGAAGGGGTCAGGGACAGCAAAGCCCATCGAGGTGGCCACAAGGTCCAGTTACCGCTGGTGGGCAGAAGGCTGGTTTCTGAAAGGGGGATGGAGCCGATACTAAACTCCTACCACAATTTCATCTCCACAAAGGGGCCAAGTTGCTGAGTAAAACTGCTGACCTGCTGGCAACTGCAGATCTGCAGCTTCAGCCTCGTTTGTCTCGTGTTTTGAGGACAATAGGGTCAGCCCAGTCTCCTCGCTGCGCTGTGATCACACCGGACCCGGGATGCTGCTTACCCAGACCCGGCTGCTCCCAGGCACAGCAGCTCCTGCACGGGCAGACCCAGCTGGGGCACTGCTAAGCCTCCCCGCAGGAGTTAGTATTGTCCTGGAGGGCAACAGACAGACCATCAGCAGAAGATGGAAAGAAATTCCTCTTCCATAGCATTATCATTCATATTTTAAGGCTCTGTCTGCTCCTCCCACCCTCCCAGACAGCAAACCTGGGAGCCTGCATGAGCACGCAGAGGGGCATGGGCACAGGGACATGGGCACACCGCAGGCAGGGCTCTGACTAACACTCAACTTCAACTCAGAGCACCCTCAGCTGGGGACTGCGACAAGCAGATGTGAAGGATTTGTACCAAATCACGCACCCAGGACTCTGGGACGACTGCCCCTTCCCACGCAGTCCTACCGCTCCCTGTCTAGAGCAAGGAGAGCAAACCTTGGCTGCTCTCCCAGTTATACAAAAGCTCGGCCCAACAGCTCTGGGTACAGATGCCTCTATGCACCCCCAAAGAGTTCACCTCCCTGGAGCAAGGTAGGGCAGAGGGAGCAACTACCACCCAAGACAAGGGACACCCATGGGGCCTGGGCCCAACATCCTGCTCTGCACTTGGGGATGCTGTGTGGCCAGGAGCGCTGCTGCAGAAAGCAGCCACTGCTTCCACAGTGGAAGATGTAGTTGCTCAAATCTTGTCCTTTTCCCTTTAAGTCACAATTAGGTCTTGGACAATCCACAAGCTTCCACCCAAGGGCTGGGAAGAGAGGAAAGATGGATTTGAAGCCACATGTCTCCATCAAAGACGGTCTCCTCCCACCATGCTTCCCATCTCCTGTAATCCAGACAAGGTGATATGCATGAGAAAGACTGGTTCACTTCACAAGCTGCCTCACTGCCAGTAGTGATGCTCAACTCTCTAGACTCAAGTGGCTCAGAGCAGGTGCTGGAAAGAAGATACCAAAGGATTGTTCTCCAGCTCCCACAGATACATACAATTCCTTCCAGGCTCAAGGGACAGCATGAGCCCGTAGTGAGCATGAGTCCAGGCTCAAACCCCAGTGACCCCACACAGAAGGAGACAGCCTGGGCCAGCCCCGCCACTCGGCACCACAGAACCTCACAGGTCTCCTCAGCGCAATCGCCCCGGCTGTGACACATCCGAACCTGCTGACTCAGAGCCACCCGCCTGCTCTAATGAGAACAATAAGCCACACAGCCATCACTGTCACAGCCTCAGCACAAGCACATTTTTAGATGCTGTATGAGACTGATGTATTTGTAGCTGCACAAGTCTTCCTGTACAGGAGCTTCCAGCAAGCAGAGACTCAGGAACCTCTCCTTCTTTTCCATCTATGCTTAAAACAGAGCTTCAGACTCGGCTCAGACCTCCAAGTGACAGGCACCACATGAAAGTCTACTATATAGCTAAACACAGGCCTTACAGACACCCACGCTGATCTGCCACAAATCTTAAGCCCGTACTCAGCCCATCTCCTCACACACGCTTGCTTCCCCACCGCTATCCCAGCTGTCATTCAGGCGCCGCAGCACGGTGCCCAAGGCAGCAGGGAAATATCCCCAGCCCATGGCCAAATGAAATTAAGGCAAAGGACACTCAAGCGATGTCTGGAAAACTGGGCAGGAAACTCGGAACAAGCCCGGGAACAGCTGGGCCTACCCTCTGCCCTTTCACCAACAGGTCATTCTCTAGGGCTTTCTGATTTAGAAATACTTGTTGGCTGTGGGAAAGATCTCTTCTTTTAGGGACAAAATTCATTAGGCACCTGGCTGCTCTGTGTGCCTCTGAAAGCCTCCTCTAGTAACACAGAAGTGATGAGCAGTGCTAGAGCAAGGAGGAACGTGGGCAATGCAGAGTGATGCTGGAGTTCTACATGGGACAAGGGCTTGGTGCTGCCAGCAGAAAGCACAAAAGGTTATTCTGTAAATCAGTGAGAGATCCAGCTCCTCACCAGGACCAAGGTCATCACCCAGAGCTTAAGGGGGAGCTCAACAGCCTGGGAAAAGAAAAATTTATTTTTAAGATTTTCCCTGTTCTAAACTTCAGTGACTTCTTCCGCTGACCCAAACACCTCTCCTGGCTGCCTGTAAACTACATGGCAGAAGACACTTGCCCTTGAAAGTTGTGATGGTGGCAACTATGGCAGCAGCCCAGGAAAGGGGCCCAGCAAGCTCTGTACCTGCACTGGACTGGAAAGGTACCAAAATCTTCACCCTCCACATGCCAGGAACACAGGCTGTCTTCTACACTCATGCTTTTTGATTAGAAATACAGTACTAGACTTCAAAAGCCTTTTTAAGAAGCTTCCTCCAAAACAAAACATCTCCTCCGGGAGTTTTGGAAGACGCCGATTTCTCAAAAAATGGTAAAAGTGAAAATTCTGGACAGTTCTAGCTACAACATCAACAAGCAACCAAAAGAGCAGGGGAAGAATACATCACCTGCAGCCAAAGCCAGCCTACCATCAGCACCAACCTGGGCTCTGCAGCAAGCCCAGGGCTGCATCGCGCCCTCCAAGGCACACCATACCCCCGGCAGCCCAACAGGGCTGGCAGTTCACAGAAATGTCTTGTTTAATGACTGCATCACCCTCTGAAGTTGCAGCTAGAGCAATCAATACAGCACAAGGGTAGTGCAAAGAGAGGAGACGTGAATACTCTGCTCCCAGGAGGGTCTGCAGGCAGGAGGTGGCTCGAACCCCCCAAGGGATGTACATCATGGTCCTTCGACACCAAACACGGATTATACCTACAGAAGAGGGGAATGCTCTGGGAGAGAAAGTGTGCTTGTGGACCTGTCAGGGTCTGCCACAGCTTCCAGAACATACCCTGCATCTCTGCAAGCAGCAGAGACTGGGGTCCTCACCAGCACAGCTCTGAGCACCCTGGGGAGGCCTACACAGACAGGCTCCATGCCTACAAAACGAGACTGTAAAAAACATAATTAAAGAGTAATTCCCTTCTCACAAGGATCATTGCCCAAACCCAGCCTTCCCTCACCTCCAAACTCGCTTGACAGCAACAAGGGCATGCAACCAAAGGCCACCACAACAGCTCTCCAGCCTGTGCAGCCATGGTCAGAGGGATCTGACACATGCAGAGTCCTCCAGTGGGCCACAAAGGATGCAGAGATCTGCAAGGCAGCCCCACAAAGCAGACCTTGGTGGCAAGGTGCTTCCCACATCTTCAGTGGTTTAGAAGCAAAAAATTACTTTGGCCAAGTCTAGCATGAGAAGGCTGGAGCGAAAGTGACAGTTCAGTGCAGGAAGGAGACTGATGCATGAGCTGGTCTCTCTGGGGATGCTGAAGAAGCCACACCTCATCCACAGCAGCAGAGAGGGGCCTGATCAGGAGTCACCTCACACCATCTACGGCTGAATCAAACACGGCTTTTCTACACGGCTTCTCCAACGCCTGCTCCTGCAGCACACTGCGAATACTCAACCACGCATACCCAGACCATTGTTTGTCCACAGAAGGGTCTCCATCATAACCCGCCGAAGGCTGGCCATGCCGGAGGGAACAATACCACGGCAGGAGCAGCAAGAGAAGCAACGCTTCATGCAGAAACCACCACAGAGAAAAGGGCCACGCAGGTCCTCTAGTACAATCTCCCGGGTAACCAGCCTATGGAGAAAACGCTGAGCTCAAGGATACCTCCAGAGCCCACCTCCTGCCATATGACAATACTCC
>JAVFHW010056825.1:2741-14468 GCA_032159205.1 Eurystomus glaucurus suahelicus | reverse complement strand
GCCTGTCAGAGCAGCTTAAAGGTGGGAGAATCAGGCTGGAGAGGGGAGAGCTGTCACCCAATGCCATGGGACAGGCAGTGTGACCTGGCCAGGCTGGTGGGCACGGTCCTCTGGCTTCCAAGCACTGTTCTCCTGGGAAGTAAGTGCTTAGAAGGCAAGACACTTAATGATCACAGCTTGCTCTGTGCTGAAACCACGATGGAGCGTGGATCCCACTTCTGTGCACTGCAAGGATGGTCCCAGGCTAGGTGGCAGGTGAAGAGCAGAGAGGTGGCTGCAGAAGCGTGGTCTCCTGCCCTGCCTTGGCGGAGAGTAGCAGGGCACATTCCTCTGCCCTGACTTCAAAGGTTGTTGCTGCATATACAGAGCCCAGCAGCCTTGGCAACCCTTGCTGGCTAGAGCGTTGGCAGCAGCTGTTTGCTGCTGTTCCCCGGATCTGCTGGGCTCTCACTGCCCTTTTGGCCTTACCGCTTTGGGAGAGATGCCCGTTCCCTCCCTGCAGGAGCCAGGGCATGTGCTATGGGTATGTGACTCTGCTTTCCCCTGGCCTTGCTGCTCCCAAACCCCTTCTAGGCAGTTCATGTTGCTTGTTTCTACCTGCACTGCCTGCCATGCTGATCTTGAGGGAGTTGTGGAGCACCTCTAATCTGCATTTCAGTCTTGGCACCCTTTTGGAGGCGAGCTGCAAGAATGACACCCTCAGCTTAGGAGCTTGTGTTAAAATAGAGTGAGATGGACCCAGTCCCAAGAGCATGCCCACTGGTAAGATGAGACATGGCTCCTGATCTAGAGCATCTTTATGCCACACCATAGCCCAGTGGGACCGGCTGGTCCCTATGGCCAGGGCACAGCACCAGCCAGCTTTGTGCCGCAGCACAACATTCCAGGCTCCATACCTGGGCAGTTGGAGCTGTGAGGAGAAGAACCAGGCTACTTCGTGGCTTGGCCCTTCAGTTAAAGACTGGGGAATGTCTATGGGTATCTTGCTTCCTGGGCTGATCAAGGTCCCAGGTTTTGCCTTTCTTCAGAGGACAGTTAATCTGGATCTGCTCTGTTTGTGGGGAGGGTGAGCTGCCCATTTCTAGGCATCTTCTCAGCTAAGCAAAGTAGGGACATGCTGCATCCTCATGGTGAGGAGCAGACAAATAAGTGATCAGCTAAAAGAGATAGGAAGGGGAATTCTGGGGGTTCACAGCTACTTTGTAAGGGCTGGGGCAGGATCAGCAGGTGCAGGTCCAAGTCCTCCTCCATTGTCACTTCTCTATGCAGTTAACAGAAGAACTGCATTTGTTCCTGTGGCTTTATATGCCAGCACTGGGTGGGAAGGGGGTGTTGCTATCAACAGCAAGCTGCCCTCTTCGAGCAGGATCAACCCTTTCTCATGTCCACCATTTACATCCTTAGGTTGTCTCAGGTGAGTCCCTGTTGTCCCAAGGTTTCTTCCCTGATTTAAGCAGAGCAGTATCTGTCTGCAGGGAAGAGTGAGTGAGAGGGCTGGGTTGTCCTGAGTGCTGGAGGAGGTGGGAGGTGTTGGGCCTTTTCCAGCCCTGGCTCCTTGCCCAGCTTTTTCTGAGCGATCCAGGTGACTTCAGCTGCATAACTCTGTCCCTGTGCTGGGAGCATTGCTGCAGCCCAATTAGGAGATTAAAGCTTGCTATCAAGCAGTAGTTAAGCCAGCAGGGCTCCTCCAGCTGATTGTGCTTCATTGTCTCTCTCAAGTCTTCTGAGCTTTGTCCACCAGATCGCAGCCCTCAGAGGGGACTGCAGAATATAACTCTTGTTATAGTTGTTCACTCCCCCCACGGAGGATTTCAGGTATATCCCTCTTGGCAGAGAAGAAAATGAGTCTGACTGTTGTACAAAACAGACCTTAGGGGGAGGCTGTACCGGAAGAGGTGATAATGGAATCGCCAGCAACATCCGTTGGAGGTCCTGCTGGCTTTTGCCATATGAGCTAGGTGTCTGGGTGTGTGGTGATGCAAGACAGATGGATCTGGGGCCTCCGGAGCAGGAGAGTCTGCTCTCTGTCTCTTTTCCTTGCCAAGATCCCATGTGCTGCACTGCAGATTGCAGGCCTTCAGCACCCAGAGGTCCAAGGCTTTGCAGAAATCTAGTGTGAGGGGAGTTCCCAGAAGAGAAATAAACTTCGCTGCTGCTTTCTTTCCCATCCTCACTGTGTGCGCATCCTTTGACTTCTCCGTGTCCTGGGCTGTACCCTTGGCAATACTCCTCCATCCTGGCAGGGCTCCGGGTAGATGCCACTTGGATGCTTCTTTGGCAGATGGATCCTCTTCCCTTGAGGGAAGTTTCACACTGCACTAACTGATGTTACCCAGCTGTGCTCCTCACCAGCTGTGCTGTTCTCTGCCACTGATTATAGTCTTTTTATGGGTTTTATTTGGCATCTCCTGCCTTGTCTGGTGGTCTCAAGCACTGCTTGGGCATCTCCCCTTCCTGGGGAAAGGCAAGTGCTCTTCTGCCACTTCATCTCTCTGCTTCCCCCTTGGGTTAACTTTTGTTGTTGCATACAGAAGAGGAGATGAGGGTAGGCTGCTGCCCTGGTACTTCTGCAGAGGTCAGGCCTTCTCGTTGAGCTGCCTGTCAGCAGCATGGCAAGAACTGGGGACTATGCTGTCGTCTATGCCCCTGATAAGGCTTATCTGCCTTCTGCTGGAGTCCCTGCGGATCTGCAGGGCTTGGGGTTTCTCCCTTGCTTTTATCCGGTCTGTTCTTCATGGGGCTTTGATCCACAAGTTTCTTGGGCTTGGAGCTGGGGTGGGTGAGGGATGATGTTTTGCAGGTTCACCGAACGGTTGGCTGCTCTTGGGGGGCTGCAAGCTTCTGGTGGTGAGTGAGAATGGGATGGGAAACCTCTTGTGCAGGGGGCGAGGAGTCAGCTCCCTCCCTTGTCCCAGTTCCAGCAAGGTTTTCTCCATGGCCAGCAGAACCAGCCTGCGCTGCCTGGGGAGGAGTGGGGCAGAGCAGCTCTCGCAGTCCGTGGGTAGAGTTTACTCTGGTCTGACCAACTGTTTTCGCTCTGTTTTTTTGCATGTGCTGTCCTCTGCCACGTGGATTCTGGATTATTCATTTCTAGGTAAGAACAGCGTTTATCTCCTTTCTCAGACTGAAAGTGGGGCAGGGGAGGCTGGGCTGCATTTGGACTTGACACACAAGGACTCCTTGTGTGATGGGAACTTACGGCTTCAAGGGAGCGGAATACGTGTGCGTGGGAGGCTGATGGCTCGGATCAGCCTGTTCCTGGGCAGTGGCTTGCCCAGCCAGCAGCGAGCCTGTGTGGGTGCCTGGAGGGCTCCTCAGCACGGCTGGAGCTTTCCTGTGCAGGTGCCAGGAGTGAGCAGAGCACACAGGTCCCGTTTGCCCACTGCCACAAGAGAAACCACCTGTGCCCCTTTCTCCTTGTTGTCAGAGGAGTAAGAATAAAACTTCTGCAGGAGTGGGGATGGGCTGAGTATCAGCTGCTTGATTAGGTATCAGTGGCTTGGAAGGGATCGTGATGATGGAGATAAGGATACCTGGAATGCTTTAAACTGGGGCTGTCGTTCTCCTGCGTCTCTGTGCCGGCAGCCAGAGTTGGTAGCGATGCTTTCCATCCCAGGAAAGGTGGCAGGGCTGGCTTCTCTTGATGCTCCCACATTCCTGCTGCATGACTGGGCCCCACACCAGACATCCCTTGTAGATGGACTGAACCTTTCTTCTCTGTTTAAAACTTCAGAGAAGTTTTAAATCTTCTATTTAAAAAGAAAAAAAAAATAATTCTTGGTCCTTGCAGCTTCCTGTTAAGACTATTAATGCTCCGTGATCACAGAAGAGACCTCAGCTTGTCTTCTGGGCCCTCCTGCAGACAGAAATGATGCAGAGCCTTTAGAGTTCTGCAGAAGTTCTGCAGGAGAGTGTGTTAGGGGCAGGCAAGAGGAAATGCCGAGAGCTGCAGGACTCTGAAGCAGCAGGGAACTGGTGCCATCGGATACTGTCAGGCTTTTGCTTTGTACTACCAGCAGTACGTTGGCTTAGAAGTAGGGGGAAGACAGTTTTTAATGAGGTTTATTTATTCTATTTTTTCCCCCCTGTTTTATCCCAAAGCCTCTGGAGCGGCAGCTACAAGCCCATCACTGAACCTCGCTGCCAGCTCTGCTGGCCTCTCTTGCTGGCCCAGAACTTGTTTGCTTGGAGTGACTGGCTGCTGCCTCTAATCCTGCTCTACCTGGCCGTGGGCTTTTGTGCCGTGCTGTCTCCCAGCCTCTTCCTTTTTGTGCTAATTATCCCTCATAATAGCTCTCTTTGCTCACAGCATTTTGCAGCTAGAGACTGTTTTTCATCCTGTCATCTGTCTCTTGGATTTTGTTGTATCCTCAAGTATATAATGTAACTGGAAGGGACTATAAATTTCCTGTGGTTTGCCACTCTTGGTCTCATGGTAGTGGGAGATGTCCTGCTGGTGTCCTCCCAAATGCACAACGCTGGACCTGGCCTGTCTTGGTGGATCAGGGAGGAAAAGCCCTGGGAACTGGAGCATCCTTCCCTTGTGCCTGTCTTTTGCCTGGTCTCCTGAGTCTGGACTCATGCTGTAGTCCTTGCCACAATGCCTGGGCACGACTGATCCTTGTTACACTCTCTTGCAAGAGGGAATGTACAAGCCCTGCTGTAAGGAGAGAGCCCTGAGAGCGAAGCCCTTGGCTCTCCTTGCAGCAGTGGTTCTCCCCATAAGGGTTACCTAAGAATGAGCATGTGGAGAAGTGAGTGTTCAGAGCTAGTATTGTTGCTGGGAGCTTTTTAGGAGCGTACATCTGTTCCAAAGTGCCAGCTCGTTCCTTTACCAAGAAGAGAAAAGGGTCAGCTTGTGCTTGGAAGGACAGTGTGAGGTTAATGGTCAGCGCAAGTACAACATCCTCACGCCCTGATAACTTCCCTTCTGGAAACACAACCTGCATGGGTTTGGCTTCAGTGAAGATCAATAGGATTTATAGAGGCTGTTCAAAATCTTCAGGGTCAGTTGGTCAAGTGGGGTAAATTGGGAGAACATTGCCAAAGGTTATAACACTTAATTGGTAGCAGTGCCCCCAGTTCAGTGCTGTGATTTAACAGGAAACCTGACCCTGTCTGTTCAGCTTCTGGAGCCCAGGTGTGCTGGGAGACTAAAGGTACTGCCAAAGAGACCTTCTGGAAAATCCCAGTAGGGTTTGATAACCTCGGCATCATTTAAGAGCACTAACATCACCTCTAGCCTGTCATTTTTTACTGGTCTCCGCTGTTTTTCTTGCGTTTTCCTGCACTGCAAATGCTCTGGGGTACCCCGTTTTGGCCTTTCAAAGTGCTGTGCCCACCGGAGAATATGTGATGCGAAGCAGAAGTAGCTGGGGGGGGAGAATACTGCTTAACCAGGGTGAGGAGGGGGTCAGGGGGGCTGCCTTGCTCCCATTGTGGTGCTGTGCTCCTGCTGTGGGCTGCTGGGGCAGGAGGAGCGGTGGGGAAATGGTGGAGCTTCAATGGCTTGAAGGAGAGTGGGGTAAATGCAGCATTTGTGCTGGAATCGGGTAGGAGTGAGTTTAGTAGGCTGATGATGGGGAGCAGAGAAGGATGTTGTTTCAGGGTCTCCATTAAACAATTAAGAGGGAATTTTCTTTAGCCAGAGAGAACGGAATTAAATGCTGTGAGCAGAGGCAGCTGCTTGTGCTGTCTGCCCTACATGGGACTCTGGCAACCAACAACAATTCTCTGAAGGGAAAGAGAATGAATTTTAATGAAATCTTGAAAGACTTTAAATTTTCATGTTAACGTCAATTATTCAGGACAGTCGAAAAGCAACTTTAAAGCTTTGTAAAAAAGAAAGGAAAAGAAGAGGTCAGTTGGATTTTTTTTTTTTTTCTTCTCCCACATTAATTGATTTGCATTTTGTTCCACTGCAGTGAAACATGGACATTTTAAAGATATTGGTGTTGGTTATTGCCTCTGACAGCAGTGCAGAGGAGGAAGGATCTCGGGAAATGAGTTATATACTGCCTGGGGCAGGGTAGAGGTACTAAAAGAGCCCAGTGGGGCAAAAGGCTGTGCTGCCAAGGATGTGGGGCCAGTATCCGTACTGGGGTTGCAAGCTGACTGCTGCACTTGCTGCTCAACCCAGAAAATTGCTTGTGTGGGAAGGTCCCGTGTGCTTTTAGCCTCACTGGTTCCATGCGTTGCCTCTGTTAGCAGCAGGTGGGATGGCTGGTCTCGGAGTGCTGGACTGTGTGTTCCTGGCTGCTGGCTGAGGGAAGGGGATGCTGGCCTGGCCTGAGACATGTGTTTCCCACTTTCTGACCTAGGAAGGGCATGTATGAGCCAAGCCATGGCTTGTAAGCCTGCCCATGGCTCTGTTGCGTGGGCTTTCCTCCCCGCTGTGCTCCCAGCAGGCTCAGGCTGAGCCTGTGGAAGTGGCTGTGATGATGAAGAGGACAAGTGTGTGGTTTTCTCGCTTCCCAGCCAGTGTCGCACAGGGTTGAAAGCATTGGAGCCGTGTTCAGGCTCTCGGGTGGGTCTGGTCTGCTGCTACCAAGGTTTGGGTACCACTAGGCCATCCACGGGCTCTGCAGGGTGGGACACTCTGCCTTCCAGGAACTAGCAAAGGGCACCTCTTGTTATCCAGCCCACAGCACAGGCGTTCGGAGTGCCACGCTGCAGAGAAGGAGATCCCCTGGGACAGTGCACTCAGGCTTGGCAGCACTGAGCATGAAGAAAGGACTGGCAGAGCCCAGGGCTGGCTGCCTGCCTCCCCACTGCGGGGTGCAGGGAGCTCCACTGCAGCCAGCATCCCTCTCGTTCATGCTCCGACAGGCCCTGCTGACGTGTCGCTTGCCCTTGGTGGGGACTCTGCCTGTGCTGTGACCCTGCTTCGAGCAGCCCCAGTGTTCAGAGCATCCTCAATTCCCACCGATCTCAGCAGCCTGATGCACTGCAGCCTTGGCTCTCAGCTCCAGGAGGAGGGATGCTCTGCATCTGCCTGTGCCCAGGGGCCTTGCATGCTGCTGGTTGTGTGCTCGCATCTCTCTTGGTCCCATGGTCTTTCTCACTCCCCTCTCAGCGAGCCCAGGGCATCTGTCTGCGTTGCTTTTCAGCTCCCCAGCAGGCCGCTGCCTTGCCTCCCTCCAAGGGTGCCCCACTGGTGCGGAGGGGCTCGGGAGCACAAACACGGCTTTTATTCCCTGCTGCTGAGAGCTGCCAGGCCTGGCTCTCTTCCCAGAAAGCAGCGCTAGTTTAGAACATAAGCAGCTATTGTCTTAGCCCGGGAGACTGCGATCTGAGCTCTGCTGGCGTGGCAGGGGGAGAGGGGATGCTGCATGCTAAGGGGACTTGAGAAAAGAGCCCAAGGAAGACAGGAGATTTGCAGGCTCTCAATTATGCTCGTCTCACCAAAAATAATGTGGGTGCCCGCTCCTCCTCTGACATTCGAATAGCTCTTCCACCCTGTCCTTGGGGGTGGCCGTTACAGTTTGTCTAGCAAAGACTGGGTCCTTTGTCTTGCATGGGCTGGAGAAGGAAATGGAGTAGGGGGGGAAAGAGTGGTCCTACAGTAAAGGTCTCCTCCTGGGAGTGTTCCCCAGCTGGGACTGCGGTCCCTCGGGCTTGTAGGGACTGGCACATAGGGCATGGACTCACCCCTCTCCCTCCAGTGAGGTGACAAAATGCCTCAGTGCTGGTGAACGTCACGTTGTGGGTGGTGGGTACCACCCTCTCCTATTCAGCTTTACACCCCAGAGCTCATTCCCTGTATCGAGGGATGCGTGGGGGGGTGGTTCTGCTGGGCTCTAGCGCGCGAGTGGTTCTGCTTGCCAGGGTTTTCTATCTCGGGATAATAAACCGCAGAGTTTGTGGGGCTGTGCTAGCTCAGGTCCCTGGGAGGGGATGGGACTGGCTGGGAAGGACAGCAGTGTGTGTGTGTATATACATATATATACAGCAGGATGGATATCCATCTAAAGAGCCGTATGGCCCAGCTGGCTGCTTAACCACTCTCTGCTTCCCTCTGCATTTCTGAGGTGCGAGCAAAGCTAGTGCTGTGTGGGGTGCAGGAAGGCAGAACAACTAAGATAGTCCACCATAAACCAGAGATTCTGCCTGCGCTTTTCCTTGAAGAAGTTGAAGTCCAGCATAAGAACAAAGGGATGGTTTAGTAAAAGGAATAGGTGGTAAGTTGCCACCTGATGTGGCAAACGTGTGCAGCACGGAGTAAATAAGTGGCTCTTGATGCTATGGGGACTTGTCGGGGCCGAGGGCTGAGCCAAGAGGGGATCTTGGGTCTCATCCAGTCCCTGAGGCAGCTTATGGCTCTCCTGTCCTAGTTTGGGTGTCCCTGTTTTGGGGAACAGAAATGGCTCTGCCATTCTGCGCAAGGACCTGATTGACCTGTTCTTATTTGCATCTTTGGCTTTGATTTGTTCTGGGTTCAGCCCCGTAATCCAAGGAAAATCACTCCAGAGGTAAAACTACAAGCGGGAATGGTTGGTTAAGGGAAGCTTAGAGTCCCTGCCAGATCCTCTAATCAGCTTGAGTTGCAGGGAAGGAGACAAGTCCCTAGAGTGTCTCGTGCCTGTTTTTTCCCTCTTCTGAAAGCAGGGAGGGTGCAAGGGAGCTAATCATGAGGCGATTTCACGAATCATTTGGCCATGATGAGCCACACTCAAAGAAGGTTTAAGATGCTGAGATTTTTTCAGCTTAATCTGCCGGGCTGGAGATCCTCTGCAGCTCAGCAGGCTGGTGCCTGCCGCCAGCCCGGGCTGAGTAAACTTTTCCTGGCTTCAATAAAAATGTTAGTGTAGTAGAGACTCTGCCCTGTGGGTTTTTTCTTCCCCCCTCCCCAGCGCGTCCTGGTACCCAACCCACGGCAGCTTCTTAAAAGTCTGTTTAGTGGTGGCATAGAGGGGAAACCTCAAATCCTTGCAAAGCAATTACTGCTAATGAGACACTTCCTACACATCTGGTTTGAATTCTGGCTGTGTTTTGGGGACTGTTCTTCAGAGCTTGGGAATGGAGGAAGGTGGGGAAAGATCCCTGCCTCCTCTTCTCCCTTCAACAGCACCCTCCTCCCCGGGTGATGGCTGGGCTGCTCGTTAGCTCCCATCTTGCTTGCCAAACCTAAACAATTAACGCGCAAAATTGCACCTCTCCAGGGAGGCTGAATTTCGGCAGCAGCAATTATTGGATGCTGATCGCATGCCAATTGATTGATATGTTTTTGAGAGCGACTGTAATGTGTTTAATTAGTATGTAATTTACAAGAGCAGGGATGGCTGGATGCCCCCAGACTTAAGAAAATTTCTGAATTAAGTGCCAACTGCAAAGAAAACGGAGAAATTTCCTTTTTTAGTGTGCGATTGCTCAAGTTTCATTTCTTTGTGTAAGGATTTAATATTAAATTGATGGAAACTGGCTATTCTGGCTTTCTCCAGCCCCTCGTCTCAGTCACTGGTTGTGGATGATGCAGCAGAGATGCCCATTCCTACCTAGATGCCAGCTCCCTCCAACACTGCCTGCTGGGACATGGGTGCCTGGGTGCCCCTGGCTTTCACTGGGACCTTGGTACCCAGCCCCTGAGCTCTTCCAGAGATCCCACGCTGTCCTTCGGGTTAGGAAGGTTACCTCGGTTAGGTAAGCCCAAGCTATGGGGCTTCATCTCCAGCTTCTGACCGTTCAGATCAGGTCTCTGAGTGCAGTTTTCCATGGGTCCTGGGCCCCTCTGGCTGCTGGTTTTGGCAGCAAGTGCCTCGTTATCTCAGTCCAGAGTGTGGCCTTGGAGCAGGATGCAGAGCAACAGTAGGGAGGGTCACGGAGAGAAGGATTTCAGGAAGTCTGTGTTGCTTTTGTGCGCTGAGCAGCGGGAAGGTGGCGTGGGAACCCTTGGCTTGTTTCCTTGGGAATGAGACAGTCCAACCTGCATCTCACTGGTAGGCTTATCGGGGATGTGGGTGTGAGGACAAAGAAAACACCGTGCTGTTGGGTTCCTGGGATCCATCGGGGATCCCCCTTTGCTGCTCAGAGCCTGGCTCTTCTGGTTCTGCAGGAGTTCAGCTTCCTTCCTCATCTGACTGAGAGGGTGGGTGCAGGTGGACAGTACCCATCCCCGTGCCCTTCCCTGGCACGCAGTGGGCTCCTGCTTTGAAGGAAGACTCATGGAGGAAGCTCCCTGCCTTGCCTAGAGCCCTGGGGTTGAGCCCATGTGTGGTTAGCAGTTGTCCTTCCACAAGGCCAGCTTACAGGGTCTCCTCTTCAGGTTGGACCTCCAAGCAGGGTTTCCCCAGAGGACACCTTGCATTGGTGAGTTCTTCTGACCCACACAGCCAGGAAATAGTCTGTGGTATGTGCTGGTCAAGAGTCTCAGGAACTGAGCTGTTAGGCAGGAGATAGTTCTGACCTCGCAACATCTGTACTGGGTGACTTGTCCAAGTCACATGTGGTTTCTTGGAAGTACCACTTTTCATGATGTAGTGACCCAGCCCTTGGCAAGACTAAGTCAAAAAGCATGTACTGGGTGCTCAGAAGGGTTGGTCTCCCTTGTTCCAGCCGTGGCTGCACGCCTGGCCTGCACTCTCCAGGTATGGCATGAGCACCAGCCTTCTGCTCCCCACTGCTCTCTGCAAACCTTGAGCGTATTCCCCTGCTCCGACTGGGTTTCTGTCCAGGAAAATTTTCCATAGTCAAGTGCCTGACCTTGGAACAGAGCCTCCTGTTCTCCATTCTTTTTCATTTTATTTAATATATAGTAAAATAAACTCATTTTCCCCTTCTTGATGTGAACAGCTGCTTCATTGAGCCCTAGCACGATGAAGGGAAAAATTAAAGCCCAGTGAAATGTGCTGGGGTTGAAAGGCAGGTCAGGCTCCGGGGTTACTCATCTCAATTGCACTTTTGTTCTAAAAATGAGAGGGAGAACGTGTGCATCCTGCCAGGCTGGCCCCATCTCCTGGGCTGGAGGAAGGGTGGAAGCCCTGCAGGTCAGCCTGCGTGGGAAGGTGCTGGGATGTCTCGGGCTCCATCCGCTGGTGCTGGCTCTGGAGCAGCGCTGCGTGGATGGGTGGGTGGCTGTTGCTGAGCAGAAGAGCAGGCTGGGCTGCCCTGGCCTCCAAGGCTTCCATGAGTCACAGACAACTTCTGGCTCCACAGGGTCAAGTGTTCAGTCTTGCTATGGCCGTGCCAGCCTGAGTGGATGTGTCTCGAATCCCTTAACCCTTCTAGGATTCTGCTCCCCAGCTCTAAACCAGACCTAGCAGCTCTCAGAGGGAACACTGACCCTTTCTTCCACCCAGCCCTCATCCAGTGTGCTCCTCCCTGTTGTTCTGCAGCCAGGGATTTGCTGTTGCAGGTTGGCATTTGAGTCAGGAGACACACTCATGCCTCATGTCCTGGTGCTGCAAAGCCGCAATTCCCATTTCCTGAGGGCTGCAGCACTGAAGTTGGCAGCTCTGTGGGGGTTGTGGCCAGGCAACTTCATCTTCTATTTGTAAGCATCTTGCTCCTTCTGGTTTTTCCCTGACTCCGAAAAGCAGCTGCTGTTACAGTCCCAGTGAACACCAAGTTTTGGTATCTGCATGTGAAAGCTTCAGTTGCTATTGAGCAGACAGTGACACTTCATTGCCCAGCACAAAGCCCCAGCTGGACCCCAGGGTCTCCACACCCCAGTTGCAGGGTGCCCAGGATCACGTCGAGGTGATCACGTCTCCTTCCAGAGAAGGAGACTCC
>JAVFHW010056823.1:2352-27861 GCA_032159205.1 Eurystomus glaucurus suahelicus | reverse complement strand
CTGCTCTGTCCCCAGGAGCAAGGTGGGTTCCATGAAGCCCCTCGCTGCGGGTGGGTTGGCACCGCGGGAGCAGCACGGCAGGGTCCCTCGGCCCTCCGCGCTGCGTGGGGCTCGCCCGTCCCGCGGGCGCGCCGCATCCCAGCTTCCCGCGGCTCGCGGCCCGAGTTGTCCGAGGCCGGCCGAGTTTCGTCAGCGACGTGATGCTATGTTTGGGCTGCAGTTAACGCCTTTAGGGAAAAAGTGCCCGGAGGGGTATACTCCCACAGTAAGTACTTGCACTACACCTGGGTTACGTGTATTTGTACGTGGGCACCCTCTGGGCTGGACGAGGTGGAACTTGTGCGAATGTAGAGCTGTTCACTGATGCTTTCTCGATTAATCACAACACGATGGCAGCTTTAATGAGCAAAGAAACTAGTTTTAGGATTCCACTACTCCTCAGGCATACCTTAGCAGTGTCCTGTCAGCATCTTACTTTCTTACGCTAATCTCCCACGTGTGATGCCAGTCTTTAAAAGTCCACAGCCTTAGAAGAAAATGTGGCTGTAGCTCTTAGAGCTACTTTGTGATAATAAAACGGAACATGGAAACTGCTGCTTTTTTCGCTGCGGGTGTCTTTGTTAGTTTCTTTGTGTAGAAGGAAGCTAAAGCGAAGTATTCAAAAGTAAGATGATGGGGTGCTAGGGTACAGCCAAAGTAACATACTCTCGCTTCGAATCCAGTCTTGTGCCATCAGAGGCAATCAAAAGCAGTTTTCATCACAGGATCCGAGTTTTATACAGTAGAATAACTATCTTCCCATACCAAGCTTTCATCCCCATAGGAACTGATTTGCTACAGAGTTATTAATGATTACATTATTTCTCCCTAGGAACACATTATATGCAAACAGTTAGTGCAGTCATCCTAAAGCTATACAAGCCTTCAGTCCTGTGCTATTTTTTGCACAGCACAATAAAAAGATGTTTTAAAACCACAGAAAATAGATGATCCAGCTCTCCAGGAATCCAGAGTATTTAATAAACAACATAGAAAAAGGTATTCTAGGTGATGAGAACATTGGTGTTAAAAAAAAACCCCAAAAACATTACTAGGAATACATTCTGAGCTCAGTTTTTACCAGAGTAAATCCAGAGTCAGGAGTTACAGCAGATTTACACTGTTGTGTGATGAGCTGCTGGCTTTTGCTAGGGCTGTGTTTGGGATGGGCCTACCAGGGCAGCTGTGGCATGGCCTTTCCAGCAGCAGTGCACTTCTGAGAAGGCACAGAGGTGGGGTGGTTAGGCATCAGAAGTGTGCTGGAGAATAGCATGAGCAGTAGCGCTCCTGAAAGTTTGCTGGCACCCATTCTGTGCAGGAAATACTTGCATGGTATGGCTTTCTTACACATCCTTTCCTCCATATTACTGCAAAGTCTGACGGAGTTTTAATTTTATTGTCTTGGGCTAATTCCAGATATCTGGAGGGGCTGATGGATGGCAAGAACTCTGCTGGATTGAGTTACAAGCCTCCCAGCTGCAGCTGAGTAAGGATCTGCTTGATAACAGAGGAGCGAGTAGTGAGAACTGCAGTTTGCCCTCCCTTTGCCCTCATTTTGCTAGCTGCAGGACTTGAACCGGGAGGCCTCTGCTCAGCATCTGAACCCGGACCCTGTTTTTTTTCAGAGGTGTTGCTCTTTCCATTGACTGTGCTTGGAAAATGAAGGAGAATATACTCTCAGGGCTCTGCCATTAAGGAAGGCATAAGTAAAGTTGAAGTTGTAATTTCTTTACAGCTAAGTTAAATTGTAACCTCACTTGTGGGGTAGATTTCATGGGATTGCAACACACAGTAGTCTGCTTTCAGGTTATAGGGTAGCTTAATTTAAATGATTAACTCTCTATTACAGCTGCCGTGAGTTTGCTTCAGACCTCATTTAAGAATCCAGTATGACTGATGGATGATCCTGATGCTGGCTATCAGCTGAGGGAAGGCTTACTCCAGTTAACTCCAGCTAGTTATGCAAATGTTTGATGTTAACATGCAGATGTTTGCTGCTGTGCATGTCTGTGTGGGCTTAGAGTTTACACAGCCTAGCAGTATAGTTTCTAATGATCTTTGCACCTAGCCAATAGTGTTTCCATTTCTGTGTACGTAAGGCTAATAAATTGCTGTTTATCAAAGATTCCCTTTTTAAAACCACAGTTAAAGTACATTGATTTTGGCAAATGTATTGTTACTGTATTTGGCACCCTGTATCTGATGCGGGCAGTTTACCTTTTGCTTAATATTCCAGATGTTACTTCCTCAAAAGTCACATTCTCCACCCAGCTGACTAGTGATAAGCAGTTTTCCTCATCAAAATGAGTTACCAGATCAACTTGAGCTTCCTATGAAGGAAACCTGAATATGAATTATCTTGATGAGTGTGTAAACTTGTGTTTGTACTGTGTCACAGTGCTTAAAGTCATCAGGATGCTTTCAGAATTGATAGAAGTCCCTGAATGAATGGAGTTTCATAAATTGCCAGTCCAAAGTGTCACAAGGTTTAAACAGGACTGACTTTTTCCAATTTCTAAGGGTTTTTTTTGCACTTCCTTCTGAGTTTTATGAAATTCTCTATACCTTGTCATACAGGACAGCTTTTTTAAAATACGAAAACTGAGATGAAGTAAGTGGAGGTGTAAGAAAAGCATGAAAGTCTGCCGAGCATGACAAAATGATGGAGTTTGGCAGCACAATATGTAGGCCGATAGAAAAGCCAGCTTGGATCTGAAATAGGTGCTTAATTCTGCTCTCTTTTCTAGTTCCCTAAATAATCCATTTGTGGGTCACTTTGTTAACTGTAAGCACATAGCAGTGGCCAGAAAACTGTATTCTGTAGCAGGGACTTGTATTTGCTACTGTGTGCCTGGAAGCTTTTGAAATACAGAATATATGCCTCAATACCTCTGCTGAACTAAGCCCAGGAAAGCGTGGGTTTGGGGTTTTGTGGTGGTTTGTTTTTTATGTTGGTTTTTTTCCAAAAAAGCATGGGTTTGTTTTGTCTACACATTTTTACCTCCAGATCTGCTTCTCTTCAAGACTTTGTTTAGAAATGGACTCACATTCTTGTCACTAAACTTCTGTGTCTCAGTATGGATGCATGCAAATTTCTTTAATTTCTCTTCTACATTATGTAAAACTTGATGCAAATTCAGGTAAATTTCTATCTACCTTTCAGAAGTATGCTGAAGAGTTCCTACTTCTGGGTTTCCCCTGTTTTAATGTGGGTTAAAATCCATCATTAACTAACCAGTGGTGAGTGTGTATATTGGCTGTCTTTGCATTTCTTTGGCTTTGTGTAAGCCTGTAAGAATAAGACCCAATTGCTTGACTAGCTCAGTTATGACATAGTTCAAGGCAACTCCTCACTTGAAATCTATGAGGAAAAGGTTTATGACAAAGTTTGCTTCTGAATAATTTTTTTTTAAAATAGACCAAGATACTTTGAGGTACCAAAGCAGAACTGTGAAATAGTTTTCTGAAGGGGTATACTTTGCAGCTTCTCTACTGCAGTTTTGAAGCAAGCTACATATATTGCATACTTCTCTACAGCATTTCTAAAATTAAATCTGCAGAAGGTGGGAGGTGAGGTGGTAGTGCAGCATGTATGCAGCAGAGCTCTTATACTCTCAGCCATACAGAATTTGCAAAGCCTAACTCAGGCAAATTTTGAGGATAGGCTTTTAATGAGCCTATCATTAACAAGTCTGTAACAAACCCCACCACACACACTTCCCTCACCCAGTGGGTATCTTGCTGTTGGGAACTAAGCATATGTGGACAATGTGACACTTCTTGTGAGTGTAAAAGATGCTAACAGTTTCTTATTTCTAATTCCTCATACAGCATAGCTAAATGAGCGGAGTGGCCTTCTGCCGTTTCTCTAACTCATGGGCCGTTACTTTGCAGCTGTTGCTTTCTGGGTGGTGGCTGCATTTTAGTGCTCCTATGTCCTTAAATCCCGCCTGAAGATTTTTAAGCTGAAACACAATATTTGTGAAGCACTTTCATATCTTCAGTGATAGGTGCCACTGTATGGCTTTCTAAGCTTGATGTGCTTTTCTAAGTGCACCTTCAAGTATGGTGCATCTAGAGTTGCATTAGTTTATAACAAGCTTATTTCCAAAAGAACCGTGGTCTGAATTTATATGCAAATTGTAGTGTGTGCTTGTAATTGAAAACACACTACAAGACAGGATATCAATTTAATTTAAGTTTTGGATGATTATCAGGTATCCATGTATGAAATAAAGCACTATTAGCTAGTAAGCAGGTGGACTATTCTTGTTTGCCTTCCTGTGCTGGGCAGGAAGGTACATTATTGAAAGTCTGTGCATTGTATGTGTTACAGTTGAAAGCTGTTCTTGGTCCTTCCAGGGTTTTACTGATTCACTGTTAAGTGAAAAGTTATAGTTGATATTTAACCAACCAGCCTTTGGGACTTTTTCTGGCTAAAAAGTAAATAGTGAACGTCTAAAGATTTGTTTCAGAACAGGGTTTTGTAGTCTGTCGCTAAGAAAATGAAATTTTGAATTTGCAAAAATGTAAGAAAGAAGCGACTTCTGAAAAAGATCACTGTTTGGGTAGTTTCATAAATTCTGCTTTCGGTAGGTAAAGTCTTCTATTCACCATTATGTGAACACTTTTACTGTTTTGGAGAAAGGTGTTTTTCATAAACTTTATCCCTTCTTTAGGGGGAAGGAGGCCCTCAGTGTAATTATCCTGGATTAGCTAGCCAGCCTGGTGCAGTCAAGGTCAAAACCTAAAGCTGAGCACTGCCTCTTTTCAGTGCTTGTTGTTTCCCTGCATGTACTTTCCTTTCTTTTTGGCAGGTGAGAACTGATGAACTCAGGCAATGTTAAGCCTTTAATTGCAGATGATGGCAGTCTTTCTGAGGCTTGTACATGAACATTTGTTGGCAGCCTGTGTATTGGTTTTACACCTCACACAAGATGTTAGACCTTAATTTCTGTGGCCCTCTAAGCACAGCAGGAACCTTCCAGACTTTATACAGCTACCTGAGGTTGGGCATAAGTCAATGCCCTGCTAAGTATGGTAGCTGGAATGAGAAGACTAGAAAAAAGAAGTTTTAGAAAAAATGAATAGTTTCTTATTCTTTGCCTCTTAATGATGCAGCCCAACTTTGTGGAGAAATACAAATCTACTGGTTATCACAGACAACCTTTTTCGCAATGGGAAAAAGGAGAGTGGAAATCTATATTGTGTGTCTGGCATGAGGTCTCACTGTGTCCTGTTGCACTCCCTACAGTGTCTTGGAGCCATTCATTAATGTGTGTTTAGGAATTTGTGAAACGTTGGTGGTCATGATGCCAGAAAACAACACTGAAGAGGACAGAGTTGGCCTGAGTTCAGCTGCACTGAGAAAACAGGCAATCAGTATTGCTAAATATGAGTTGCCAAAGTAGGACCTGGTTTTTGGAAAGCATTGGAGTTAAGTCTACAGTTAATGACAAGATCTGCTGGATGTAGAGGTATTCAAGTGTTGAATCAGATGTAAAAAGAGGAGGCATTTAAGTTTCTTCCCAGCAAAAGGAAGCAGGGAGCATGAAGCCTAAAGACACTTCTCTGCCTTGGCAGAGGAAAAGGAAACTTACTTTGAAGCTGGAGGAAGTTCTCTAAGAAGTGATCTTTTCAGGCTATCACATGCTTTGTTACCATCAGTACAAGCTTCCCCCCCTACCCCTGATTCAAAACAGCTTCAGAAAGAGGAAGATTTTTTTTGTGCAGTCTTACTTATCAGATTATCTGAAAATCAGCCTTCTTTGCTAGTTCAGTTTCCATAATGGGTGTCCGACATTCTCACCTGCTGTTTTGCCTCTATTGGTAAAAAGTTAAAACTATCATTCTGTAAAACAGTGGTGACTTTGCAGCTCTAATGCACTGAAACTGCTGGGTGCTGTAAAGAGTCTTGTTAGGCAGTGATTATTGATGAAGTCAAGTGGAAGATGCACTACCAAAATATGTAGTAGTATGGTAGGAAATTGCTGCTTTCCTGCATGTGCTGTCTATGACTGTCCTGTGTGGTTTTCTACACTGCTGTGGTAATTCACAGATTTCCAGCTAATAAAGTAATGGGGAAAATACTAACTCCTAAAAAGAATTCGTACATCTGACAGTTGGCCAGATTCTCACTGTTTTAGCAGGACTTTGAAGAAGGAGTAATTTTCACCCTGTGATTTCCTCTTTACGTTGCTCTTGTGGTGGAAAAGGAGTGCTGTCAGAAGTCAAAAACGTGTCCCATTTCTTGACGACTGTTCCCAATACTTCTGTAACATCGTATTTGTGACTTCTGAGCTGTTTGTCCTAATACTTTCTTAAAACACTGCTGTATGCCTCCTGTGATCTTCCATAGCAGAAGCTGAGACCAGTTTCGAGGGAATTGAGAGCAAGTTTTCCCTACGGATGCCTGCAGAGCCGGATGAGGATGTCTGCTACTTGGTTCCTGGGCAGGTGGACAGCCTGGCACAGTGCAACTTCAACCATACTAGCAAAACCTTTGTGGTGATCCATGGGTGGACGGTAAGAAGAAAGGGGAGGAATCTCCCTTTTAACAGCACTCCTGAGCAATTGTGCTAGGTATGTCAGCTGAGGTGTATTTTGTTTGTTTTTTTAATTAAAACCCCAACAGGTGACAGGAATGTATGAAAGTTGGGTCCCAAAGCTGGTGGATGCTCTGTACAAGAGGGAACCTGATTCAAATGTCATTGTGGTGGACTGGCTAACTCGAGCTCAGCAGCACTACCCAGTGTCTGCTGCATACACTAAGCTGGTGGGAAAGGATGTTGCTATGTTTATTGACTGGATGGAGGTAAGACATGTAGTCACATGTCTCATATTGTACCTTATGTCTAGAAGACAAAACTGCAATGATGCAGCTGTGTTAAATATCTCTTACTGGGTAGGTGGGGTTAAGTTGTTGCAGACAGTGCTTTTGCTAGATTGGTAAAATCCCAGCTTTAATGGTTACCTCTTACACAAGGCAGCCTTTTATTGTGCTTTCCAGAAACTTCCACAGTATTTTTGAAGTCTCTGTGAGAGGAACCTATGAAAGACAAGTTCCTATAAAGCAGCCAGCCCTTGGGAAACAGAATTCTGCCCTGCCTCTGGGAAATATTTAGGAGATCCAGCAACTGATGGGGAGGGGCTGGCTGAAAACCTTTGATATAATACAAAGCCCTATATTCTGTCCTTCATTCTGCATTCCTCTCTGCTTAGATTTTTGCCTTAAGTTAGTTAACTCAAGTGACATAGTGTGGCACAGAATTGTTAGTTGTGGTTTTTGTTTCTTCTGTTATTCGTGGCTCAAACAGTTTACAAAACATTTTCTCCTGTATACTGATGTTTTCCCATTTGACTTCAAACTTTAAACAAATTGCTGTCTTCTGCAGGAGCAATTCAATTATCCTCTCAACAATGTCCACTTGCTGGGGTACAGTCTAGGTGCTCATGCTGCTGGGATTGCTGGGAGCCTGACCAAGAAGAAGGTGAACAGAATTACTGGTAAGAAAATCTGTGATTGTAAAGGGGAGAGTTCTCTTTCATGCTGAAATATATTCCTATGGAAAATCACCATAATAATCATTGCCTGTTGGCAGTACTTAGGTTATGTGTTCATGCTTTATTGAATCACTAGGGCTGATATTTCTGTAGAAGAATTGGGAGAGGTTCAGAGAAGGGCAACAAAGTTCGTAGGTGAGAAGCCTTGATCTGCTTCTGCACAAGAAATTAGCAAGTAGGCAGGGATTCAGCAGCAATGGAAAGAGACTAGTTGCGGGGATGTGATTGAGACTGGCCAAATCCGTGGCTTGAGGAAGGTCACAGTATCTCTTGCAGCATGAGAACTTCAGCTGGTTGTCTTCATCCAGGCAGTTTTCTCTTTTAGCTGGTGGGAGCTGTTAAAAAAGAACAGGAGGTATGTTCTCTTGCAGTGTGTGGAGTACCTGCAGACCTCTTTGCTGTGGGATGCTATGGATGCAAGAAGTTTATTCAGGCTCAGAGGGAGACTGGACAGAGATCCACTGTGGGTTACTAAAAAAAAATAAATCATAACAAGCTCAAGGAGTATTCTAGACTGCAAATAATACTGGGAGTGTTCTGGGAAGGGGAGGGAAGTATATATGTGTGCTTTCCCTTTTCTTATGCAAGCTTAGATGTCTGCTTAGGGTGATTTGGTTTTTTTTTGGAGGCTGAGAAGTGTGCTAGACAAGGCAGAGTGCTTAGCTCCTCTGGGGCTGGTTTGTAGTCCAGCACCTGGAGAGCTGAGTCTCCCTAGCACTGATCACAGTGACAAAGGAAATGCCAACATCAGCAAATGAGGTTAGAAAACCACTCATCTGTAGTGTCTTAGCTGCTGAGAGAGCTTGGGAGTGACATTCAAATGGGAGTCTAGCTCTGTTCCTCCTGACAACCTTTGTGCTTTTGACCTGAGCCTGGCTGTCATCACAGGCATGCTGGGGTGTGCACTAGGCAGCAGTCATATCAGGAAAGGCTGACTCCTGAAAGGTGGCAGATTAAAATCTGGAAGCCAAAGCACTAGTCCCTCTACCCTTCCTTTCTCTCAGCTGCAGTCTTGTTGTTTTCACTGAGGCTGTCAAATCACTCAAATGCTAGTAGCCCTCTGTTATGACCACACAGTTGCCTTTGGTGTCCAGGATTAACCTTCCCTGGGCTAAGGACATCGCTGTGGAGCACGGGGAGTGATGCGATGTGGTCCCTGAAGTCCTCACAGCAGAGGAGGCGGCAGCTTTGGGTGAGGCTAACCAGGGGTGGCCAACCCAGGTGCCTGTTCCCAGCTGAAGGCTGCAGAAAAGATGTGTCCCTTAAGCTGTGTCTTCAGTCATGTGCCTTCAGCTATGCCTTCAATCCCTTCAGCTGTAGCCTTCAGTCACTCAAGTAGCTGTCTGGATAGTACTTGTCCACTGGCAGAATAGTTCTGAGTGTTTGTGATTTCCATGCTGATGCAGCTTGACAGTTTACCATAATAATGCCTTCCCTTTAGGCTTGTAGAAAGTGAAGCTCTTGTTCACATTTCCCACTTGTTCACCTAGCCGGGAGTTAGCAGCAAGGCATTTTCCACACTTCGGACACTTCAGATGGAAATTTTATGATTCTTCACAAGAGAGGAAGACATTGAGAAAATATTTACTAGCTTGTTTCTTCCATCCACTGGAAATGCTACAGCTTTGAGGAAGTTATTTGGGCTTCTTCGCATATGTTTGCATACAGCTTATGTTTTAAACAGTAATGGCATTTTAAGGTAGTGCATGTGATTCTTCTGTATATGAGAATGCTGCTTAAGTGATCCCACTGTGATGTCTGTAGTGACACCAATGCCATATGCAATACTCCAGATGACCTGTGACCCCTTGTGGGTGGATCGCGACATCGTGGTAGCTGAGCTTGGCATTTATTATCAGTGTCAGTGTCTTTGGCAGACAATAATCTTTATTTTCCTTTGGTTTGCCCCATAAAGGACTGGATCCAGCTGGTCCTACCTTTGAGTATGCTGATGCCCTAACTCGCCTCTCCCCCGATGATGCTGACTTTGTGGATGTCCTGCACACCTACACTCGAGGCTCTCCAGACCGCAGCATTGGGATCCAGAAGCCTGTTGGACACATTGATATTTATCCTAATGGTGGAGGTTTCCAGCCAGGTTGCAACTTGGGAGAAGCGCTCCGTCTGATTGCTGAAAAAGGCTTTGGAGGTGAGGCTGCCTTGAAACATCCAAAGGGAGATCTAACAATAGCCTGCAGGTTTCCTGCAATCAAAGATCTCTGAGAGGCACAAGAACTTGTTCTTTTAAGTGCTTTTAAATGTCACCCTATAAAGCTCAGCTCTGGCATAGTGAATGCTGCCTGTTGACAGCATTGCTTAGGGGTTTATATCATTATATATATGTGTGCGTACTTATCACACATCTAATTCTTTCAAGATGTGGATCAGCTGGTCAAATGCTCTCATGAACGATCCATCCACCTCTTCATTGACTCCCTCCTCTATGAAGAAAAGCCTAGCATGGCGTACCGCTGTAACACAAAGGAGGCCTTTGAGAAGGGTCTCTGCCTGAGCTGCCGGAAGAACCGCTGCAACAATTTGGGTTACAAGGTCAACAGAGTCAGAACGAAGAGAAACACTAAAATGTACTTGAAGACCCGTGCTCAGATGCCCTATAAAGGTAGGTTCTTCTTGCTTACTGGTGAGAAAGACTGGTACTTTTGCTCAGCTGTCTGTTGCAGGGGGGCTGCATGCTGCAGGTGACAATATTGCTGCATTGGTGAGCAGGGGTGCAGTTTGCCTGCAGCTTGTTGTTAGCACAAGCAAACTGCAGTCTCAAACAGTGTCATCTTACCCAAGGTGTGGAGGTGGTGGTGTAGAATACAAAAAGGAAAGTACTTTGTAACAAGTTCTTTAGCAAAATCAGGATGATGTTCCAAGCCTGGTGGCTTGGAACAACAGAGTCTTCCAACTTTTTTCAGTATTTTTCATCCAAATGAGTTTTTCCTCCTGCTGGGAAAAAAATCAGCAGAGCTCAGCCTGATGAGCAACTTTTAAAGATGTGCAACCATCAGACTTGTGTCTTTTGTAGTGCCTTTGTCAGAGGAGCGCCAGCCCTTGTTAAAATATCACAGCACTTCTTGATTTCCCCTTGTCACAGTGGTGAATCTGAGAAGGACAATGCCAGAAAGAACTGGAAGGCTTTCAACTCAGGAAATAGCTTCTGAGTTGGATTTTGCTACTTAAATCTTTTTCCTCCCTAGCTTTGACTGTACCACATGGTATGCTTATTGTGTGGTGTACCAGCAATCAGAAGGCACATTCCTGTAATGTTAGAACAGCTGTAAGACTAGTGTTTTGTTGGCATTTGGTGCTTAATCTGCAGTGTCAGTGGGCTGAATTCTTTTCACTAGGCTTTTGTATGAGGAGGGCACATCTCACTTATTTCATGTCAAGAATGGCAAGTTTTACATGTTGATAACAGGTTTGAAGGTGATACTACAGACTCTAGGGTTATTATAGTGGCAGTCAAAAAGCAGAGTTGAGTTGCAAGAACTGCAAAAGTGTTTGTTTTTTTTATTGTGATTTCCTTGCATCCTAATCTTTACCTCCATACAAAAATAGTTCGGTGGATATCTGCAGGGAACTAAGCTACTCAGTTTAGTGATGCTGGCAGCCTAGAATTTGAATGGGGGTTTTGGGGTGGTTTTGTCACCAGCAGTCTCTTTGGAGGTTGATATTTTTTTTTCCTAATCGTCTTTTCTTTCGTGTTCTTACAGTCTTTCATTACCAGGTCAAGATCCATTTCTTTGGAAAGACGAATACAACAAAGACAAACCAGCCATTCCAGATCTCTCTCTATGGCACTCTAGATGAGAGTGAGAACATTGCTTTCACACTGTAAGTAGCTACAGAAACCTAAATTGATTAAAGCCCCATCTGAAAAACTTATTCTAGCTCCAGCTACAGAAATCATACGTGGTCCCAGAATCTGCTCTTGCCCTTGATCAAGGGGGCATCTCCACTGCTGAAGCTAATTATCTGAGCTCTACAGGACCCATTGTTAAAGATTTGAAATGTGGAAATGTGAAGTCTGATAAGAACTCAGCCTAGTAAGAATTTTTCTGGTGTGGCAGGTTTTGTTCGTTTTGGTTTTTTTCTCTTTTCAGTATCTTTATGCCATGTTCCAGCTGTGTTAAAGCTCCTTAAGAGCAGACTACATGCTGGAATTAATCATCTGATGGGTCTGAAGGCAGCTGTGCAGAAGCTGAGGGAGACATGGGATTTGCTTCCATAGCTCTGCAAATAATCACAAGTCTGTGCTTACATCCTTGCACATGGGCTGGCAGGGAATGGGGGTGGAAAGCACCAAAGCCTACTTCCTACTCTGAGGAACCTAAACTGTTCCTGTCAGGTGGTTGTCTGGCTTCTCTGGAAGCCATCAGCACTGGGGAAGACATCCTTTGCCTGTCAGTCTGTCCCAGGATTTTATCAGCCTTGCTGCAGAAAGCTTTTCCTTGTCCCTCTATAAAATCTTGAGGTGGTTTTTTTCCTTATTCCATCCATCAGAACTGTGAAGAAGGTTGCTTCCTTCTTCTCTGAAGTACATAAAGTCCTGGTCTATTTCCCCTTAATTTTCTGTATCTGTCCAACAGTTCCCTTTTTTTGTTTCTTTCTCCTTACTCCCCTCCCCACAGGCCTGAAGTCTCCTCAAACAAGACCTTCTCCTTCCTGATTTACACTGAAGTGGACATTGGTGACCTGCTTATGCTGAAGCTGCAGTGGGAGAAAGACACCTTCTTCAGCTGGTCAGACTGGTGGACTCCTTTTACGTTTGACATCCAGAGAGTCAGAGTGAAATCAGGAGAAACTCAGAAAAAGTAACTTTGTTTTGATTGTTATATGCCATATCAGTTTTAACTGACAGTGTTTCCTGATTCCTAGTATCTCACAGCGTGGGACAAAACATGGAAAGCAGTTACAAATGGGTGCAGCACTGATAATCAGGGTGCCAGTGGCACCAAACTAGCCTCTATATCAGCCAGGTTCAGTTGTTCACTTCCCCTGGGATCTGCAATCTGTAGTTTTACTCCCACATAATCAATTTGCATACCACTATCTTATGTACCTTAGGTTAGTTATATGTGGAGAGGATATCCATGAAATAGCGTCTCTGTATTTGCAGTTCTTCTCCTCCTTTGTCTTGCTGGATATTTGCATAGGTTTTCTTGTGAAGAGCATGCTTAGAAACACTTCGAAAACTGCGCTTATTACTGTTGCAGGGTGTTGCTAATGCATGAATGTTCAAATGGCAAAGTCTGACAGAACTGCTTTGACCTGAACCTTTTGTAATACTCAATTCATTAGACATGAGATCTGTTCACAGAAAGTGGACTGAGAGCAGAGTATGTGTATCCTGTGTACAGTGTTGTGAATAATATGTTTCTACTTTGAATAAACAAGGCAGTCACTTGATCTGAGGACAGTTATCAGAGCTGAACAAATATAGAGGTGGGGAAAGTACTGATAAATAGAAAAGCTACTGCTTAGGTTTTCTGGAATTGACAACCTACTTTGTTTGCAAACATTTGAGGGAGGAAGGCTTTCTTCCAAGATCATTCACTTGACAAAAAAGTCATGCAAGGACTGGTGTAAATGAAGATCTAAGACATTGAGATAGAGTTTCTGCTCTCATAGCCAAAAGATTTTATGCAAAGGATCAGCCAAAGTTATGGCAACAATTTGAGGTCCTGCATAATGCATTTACCAGTTTTTCTTGCACAATGTTTTTGTCACAGAATTCTTTTAAGTATGATTTTCTCACAGGCATGTGAGTAATAGTGCCCCACATGGTGTGTAAAGACCGCTTCCAGTCACTGGTCCTGTTACTACAGCTAAAAAGAGATGTCTAGCTCAGTCATGTGATTGTCCAATATTTATTCCACAGGGTGGTGTTCTGTGCACGAGATGGCACCTCGCGTCTCAGTAAGGGAGAAGAGGCAGCAATATTTGTGAAATGCTTGGAGCAGCCTGTCAACAAAAAGAGAGGAAGGTATATGTGATCACTTATTTTTGGATTGGGAGACTTGAGAGGTAGCAGGATCTAACAAAACTTCCAATTTAGTTGACTTGTACCCTAGTCTTCTCAAGGCTTTAGAAGCAGCACAACTCGGACTAACCTGAGGCTTGCTTACGGCAGCTTTGGCAATTTGAAAAGCCCTAATTTGGTTCTTTGCTAACAATCTTTTTGTGTGGTTTTTAGCATATCTGAAAAGCAAGTACAAATCACTGCTTCTCACATGCACATGTTGGCCAGGTATGACTATCAGAGGGTTTACAGGCAAGGCATTAACAGGGGAAAGAAAGTGTGCCTCTATCAGACTGTCCTACACTTACCTTTAATTGAAGAGCATCCAAACATCTCTACCAAGTCAGCCCAGAGCCCTCCCCTCTCACTGGCTAGCAGCAGATTTAATGGCTGGTACAGAAACTAAGGAGACATATGCACGTGCCTCTCCCTGGCATGCTGCTTTCTGCTGGCAACAGTCAGCATGACTTCAAGACTTGCATCTATGATTTGGATCAGAAATAGACTGTCTTTTGTTTAATGGCCCTTGGAACACTTTAATTCTTTGATTAATAGTTTTTGTGACTCAGAGTAAACTTTCAAATATAAGGTCAGCTTTCCTTGGACTTTATCCACAAAAATTTGAGCTGGAGAAGTGGTTATTTATTTTAGTGCAATTGCTGCATGTGAAAGGTCTCATGAGGACTGTTGTAGACACTCCAGGGCAATGACCTGCGGGAGCCTTGAGAACTGTGTGTGTGTGTATATATGATGTATGTAAAATCAAGCAGCAGCCAGGAAAAAACCAAGCACATCATTTATTATCCCATTTTAACCTTAAGTCTCAAAAATAGGACAAAAAGGAAGAAGTATCTTACGTCTTCCTCTTCACCTTATCTTTTTTTTTTCTCTCACAGTGCCAAGAAAGCCTCTAAAGAAAATTCTGCTCATGAATCTGCTTAAGTGACAAGAGTGAATATTTTCCACACTGGGGAGGAGGAGAGTCAGTTCATCCCAATGGACTGGATGTTCAGAAACAAAAATATAGAAATATTTATCTGCTCCTGACTTTTTTGCCTGCTATTCCTAGTTATTTTAGGAGACTTCTTATAAGGAAGTCTTAGCATATGAAGTTACTAACCATAAATATACATTATCCAAATAGTTAAAACCAAAAAGAAACCCACAAGACAACTTGCCAAAGGCTTGAGGGCTGAGAAGGAATAAGTAATTTTGCTTAATCATGGTGCCTTGTGAACAAGGTTTCTTGACATCAAATCCTCTGTGGCAATTTTATAGTATTTATTGAAAAGAAGCAAAGCCCCATGCATGGCTTTCTTTCTTTTTAGGAGTCTTTTGAAACTGAACAGGTTTGGGGTTTTTTTGACTTGGCTAACTGAATTTTCAGACTGTTCAGTGGCTAGAGTTCATTGTCTTCAAATGTGTGTTTAGCAAACGAGTATGTTTCTCCTGTGAAAAAATACCTTTGTGTGTATTGCTAAAAGGTGTCAGGGACTGACTTAATATGGGGATGAATTTTCTAGTTTGTGGTTATGAATGTGTTTTACAGGGGGCAGATGCCAGTGCCACTTTGCAATAGGTGTGATCTGTTATGCTATATACTTCTATGCAGCTTACCCTGGAATAAATAGCAGTTGCAGGAGAAGAAAGCAATACTAGTGTCCTATGCAGACATCTTTCTGTCTGTACTTTCATTCCTTGAAAAATGAAAACATCTACCCTCCAAGACTGTGTGAATATGGAGTTGCAAAGGAATTGAGCTACCAGAAACTCCAGGAAACTTTTTTTCCCACTACTTACATACTATATGCCAGAACTGTGTCAGTTTCTCTGCTCTTTGACACCAGATGTCAGTCATGCAGCTGAGTGGCTGATGTACACAGTCTTAGTGCAAGTGAATCTACTTGACAGGTGACATGCAAGCTTGTACATCCTTGTACTGGAATTGTGACTGCCAGTGACAATCACATTGTGACAGTGCAAGATCCTAGGAGCTGTCTGGTTTTCTGGCATGAGGTGGAATTCAGCAAAAGGAGCAGGAGCTGTGACAATTAAAAGGAGCTTGATTGTGTAGTGCACAAGAATGAATGGTCTGAAACACTGGAATTAGACATACTGCAGGGTGCCAAAAATAGATATGTTGAAGGCATTCTGCTTCCCCTAATACGTAATTTTTCTAGTACTCTGAAAGGTTCAGTAGCCCTCTTTTAGCTTTCTAGAAGATAAACAAAATACTGGGGAGGCAGAAAGAAAGGCTTGAAGGTGGACGCTTGGAGAAGTGTACTGTGAGCTGTTGATACTGGTCTTTTCTTGCGTGTGCAAGACAGTATGGAGGTGGTGATTTCTCCAGTATCATCCCATCTTGAAAGGAAACCCAACATGTCTGTATGCACAGTTAATTTTTTTCAGCCGTGGCTGCTAGTATATTTGGGGATAAGTCTTAAACAGTGCAATATGTTGGATTATTAATAACTCTGAAATTGCTCACATTTGATTTCCTAGCCCTTAAATACAGCAGAGATGTGATGAATCACTGAGTGTGGGGTTGAGTATTGAGCCACTGCATTTGAGACCTCTAAAAATAAATATAATGATTTATTCCCTATAGACTTCACATTTTGTTGCAATTTGCTCTTAAGTTCTTTGGAAATAGTGTCTGAACAGGTGTGCTTTTAGTACAGGATCAAATACAAACACATACAGAACCTGGATATAAAATAGTGAAGGTTCTTGTACATGAGGACACATGATTTAGCTATGGATGTTATTTATTAGCTGTAAATAAGATATTTATGTGTGTAAAGGTAGTTTGTATATATTGCTGAAGTTGCTGACAGTCTCTACATTAATACAGTTTGTGGTATTAATCCTGTATATAGCTTTCAGAGAGATTGTTATCAACAAACCACTTACACTTCATTATTTCCTATGTGGTTAATACTTTTAAAAAAGAAAGGTCTCCGGTTTTGTATGGAATGAAAACCTATGGTTTTAATAAAAATCTCAAACTGATGCCAAAGTCACTAGTTTCCTTTTGCAGAAACCATCTGCTGTATACCTTTTAAACAGGCCACAGCCTTTTACTTGTTTTCTGGGGTAAAAAGATGGGGTAAGACTCTTTGTTTTGTGTGGTTTTTGTTTTTAAAGCAATGTGTAAGTTTTTTCCCATTTGCTTTTGGGAAATGACATATCAAGACAAGGAATCACCGTCTGCCAGCAAGTATCTCTATCAAAAGAGAAGTAGCTGGTTTCCTGCAGTTTGTGCCCTTTTAAGAGCAGCCCTTACTTTTAAAGGCTCACTTCCTCTTTTTTTGTCAAATGTCAGACCTATGCTTCTGCTCCTTGCTGTACCAAAACAGAGGTGTTCTGACCCTCTATGTATAGGAGTCAAGCACCAGTCCCTTACCACCACTGCCACTGAAGGGAAAAATCACTTTGATCTACGTGTTGTAAGCACAGCTAAGCTCGAGAGGGGTTGTTGCCAGAATAATAAGGCTCTACTAAGGCCCTTGGAAGGCAAGTGCCAGAATCAAGGAGAACTGTGGGATAATATTAGGAAAGTTTAGAGCAGCTCTGAGTTGTCTTGGGAGACTGCTTCCCACACTCTTAACTCGGACAAAAGAGACTGCCCTTTGACAGGAGCAGAGCTTCGCTCATGAGAGTGAAAATGGATAGGCACAAAGGCAAGCAAAGAATGGAGGGAGAGAGATGAAAGAGGGAAGAGAGGAACTGGGAGGGGAGGGAGGAGACAAAGTAGGGTAGGGAATAGCCTGGGGAATGGACAGAAGAGGGAAGACGGAAGAGGAACTCAATCTGTAGAGAGGGAATGCATAGAAATGCTGGCTTTAAGTTTTCTAAGGACACTGCTGCTTTCCCTGTGTCTGCAGTTGGGCTGGGGGACTGGAAGGACTCCTACAGTTGGTGACCACATCTCCTAAAACCACGATGATATTACTTCTCTTTTAAAGCCATAGAAACTAAAAGACATTATTAGGTAAAGCAGAGAAATAGGTTTTTGGTGCAGGGATAAGAACCCAAGTCTCCTCTATGAGCCTTCAGAACCATCCCTGGCCTTGTTACTCTTGTATCTTGCTCTGCAATGCCTAGCTGCATCAGGGAAGGTGAGGATCCCTGTTCAGCCTGCCAACTGTCTCCCAAGAAGGCTATGAGGAGGATAGGCTGTCCCAATGTAACCAATGGTTTGAACAGGCAGAAAGAGCCATTCTTGGCTGGAAGGAAAGGATGAAGAAAAGGACTTCAAGGCAACAAGTCCTGACTCAAGTACCTAGTGCCTACATTTTATTCCTGTGTATTTCATTCTGAGAAATTTTTGGAACCAGCAATGAGTGTGCTATCTGTAGGTGTCTCCATACTCAATTATCAGTTTGGTAGTTAGCTGATCTGACTCCCTGCTGAGGCACCATAGTCTTCATAAGTGCCTGAAATGCAGCATCTGGTTTCACATCAGGTGGCACACACTTTAAACATTAGATTTCAGGAGGCAAGAATAGCTTATCTGAAGTCCAAGATTAGTTCCTCTCTAGAAGCTGAGAAAACACTCAATTGATTCAGCAGGTAGAAAACTATTCTTTCCATGCCTGTAAAGTGGGTGGTTCATTTCCATGGACCTTGAAGCTGTGAAGGCCTGTATAAAGCCCACATCTTTGTATACCAATGATTCCTTTCCTTCTCAAACTGTGATGACTAGCTACAGAAAATGCTTCTTTCCTTTCACATATCATGTGTGTCTACTTTTTTCTCTGTTGTGAACAAAATGTCAGAAGCTTGCTGCTTTGAACAAGCAAGGCATTGCGAATGTGTTATTTCTAAAGATGGTGAAAAACAGATCAATAAAATGGAATATTTTAATATTCATTAAAATGGAAGAATTAAAGTAGATGTAGCATTTTCCTTTTTGTTTACAGCTATTTGTATTTTGGCTCTTTCAGTCCAAACACAGCAATATTAAAATCCTCAGGTCCAAGGGAACCAATCCAACTGCCACCAAGTCATCATTCAGGAAAGAAATTTCCAGCCTCTCTTGCTGCCTCTTTCCAGAAAAGTCTTCTAGTTAAGTATCTTCTGTAGCATGTCTGGGAAGTCAACAACTTACTCATAAATTGTTGGCGTTGGGATTAGCACTCTCCAGAGACTGAAGAACAAGGAAATGAGAAAAGGAAGGGAAGGGAACCATTTGGCAGAACATCCCATGTAGAGCTTGCTTCAACAATGCCTTTATATCCGTGTGTAGTGCTATCTCTGTTCAGCAATGCTCAGGATGCTTCCCTAAATCAGTTCAAGTTAGCTGAGCCAGAACAATGCATCCACATCAGAAAAGCAGATGCTAAACAGGGACCACTTCGAGTGTAGCAGGTGTTAGTGTGTGGGTGCAGTGTATGTCCAATGATGTCATCTCCCAACCATTCATATCAGATAAACACCTTGTTCTTCATTGTAGGCCCTTCCTGTCAGAAGGGACCTGCTATCTTTAGTCTCAGTACTTGCCAATGACTCTGGAGAGTTTCTGTTACTATTCATCACCCCACTATGTTGAACCACTTGGTAAGCAGTGAGGTAGCCTGGCTGGCCATGTGTCTGTCCTCAGAAGCACCATGAAGTGAGGATGTGTTTCACATTGCTCCACCTACCAAGGTTTTTTTTTACCCACATTTAGCTGTAAACCTGGAATATTCTAAGTAGTGAAACAAGGACACCCCCAGAGAGGACTGCCAGTGCAAGCTTCATTTCTTCGTATGCACAGGAGCTCCATGGAAATAAAGAGCAGATTCCCATGCTAGAACAGGTTGAACAGATGCTAAGAATAGCCACACTTTTTCAAAAGAAGCATTAAAAAAAAAAAAGACTTTAGAAGGTTTCCTTGCTAGGTCCTCAGGCTTTGGTGAGGCCCTTGCTTCTTTGCTCTGGCATGCTGCATTCAGGAGCTTTTTGGGTTTCCTCCTGCAGCCTGGGAGGTTGCTGCTGCACAAGGTTTCCTTAACCCTTGGGATTAAACACCTCTCCCATGGCTCACTCGGGGTGTGAGGAGAGGGCTACCAGGCTTGTGCTCCTGGTGAAAAGACTAACTCTGCCCTCACTGTGTGAGGCCCCACTGAGGCTGGGAAAAGTCTTTTTGTTGACAATATGGGCTCTTGCGCGCTTTCCTAACACATGGCATGAGAGTCCAGTTTTAAAATGAAAGCAGAGCTCAAGCTTTCTTGCCTTTGCTCCTCTTACTCATTGGTAGCAAACTGAGTGCATACAATGTCAGGTCATGATCTGCTCAGGCACTGGGTTAAATGCCAGCTCTGGATGACTTCTCACAATTATTCCCAGCATCTCTTGGCCAGTACAGACTTGCTTATCTATGGAATGCCAGAAGAAACAGCATAATTGCAGTAATGAAAATAGCACCCAGTTAAAATCAAAAAGAAAAAAATGAAAGAGAGAGAAAGACATGGTACATAACACCTCATTTAACATCTAGGGGCTCCTGTAGGAGGGCATGAGATAAAGACAATCCCAAGAAAACCCCACTGTTTGCCTTGGCCTTCTTGCTGGCAGGCCAGAGGTTCCCATGGGTAATGGGAGCCACCTCAGGGATGCTTTCATGTAACACTAGCTCACTATTCTGTGTGGTTTGCTACCTCCATGTCTCAGGTGGTGTGCCCTTTTCAGACCCTTGCTGGGTCTTGCTCTGAAGCCAGGCGTGGTCACACTGATTCTTAAATTCCTCACTGCTGCCAAGCTGTGACATTTGAAATAGCATAGCTAAAGCATGATGTTTCTTGATCTGTATCTGGGAGGTTCAACAGCCAAGAGACTTAACAGAAGTCTAAATTTGGGAACACTATATTATATATCAATTTTGAGAGAAATCAAAACAACAACAACAAACACAAAAACACAAAGAGCAGAAATGTTTAAGAAGAAGCAAGAGGCAAGGGGTGGTCTTTGCTATTGCAAAAGGTTGTACAGCCATACCATGACTAGCATAGTAAAGCTGTTAAGCATTCCCTTGATTTTAAATACATATCCTCCTGACATCAAGAAAATGGAAGTGTGCACTTGGGTCTAGGTATACACTTAAGTGCTTTACACTCTGTTGATATCTATTAAAAATGTTTTGTGTGTTAACAAAGCAATTCTAAAGAAAAGTGTGTAAAGGCTAGTTATAGAAAGATCACTCAGATTACAAAATGAAGAGCAAGAAACAAATAAAGGTTAAAAAGTAGAAGCACATATTCAGCAAGAAGAATAAATTAAGAGGAAGAGGATAAGCAAGGAAGAAGAGCTCTGCCGTAGCAAATTATTCCACCCAGAACACCCACCCACATATTCTTGAACGTAATCAAGCTATTATTTATATATGACTAATTTCCCCCACCCCTTTAATGTATTTATAACCTAGACACAAAATTAAGCCAAATTTTCTTGTTTATCTTCACAAAATTTTGCTCTTTGCTTGCAAGCTTTTTCAGCACAAGGGTGAAAGCTAGATCTTGTATCTCTCATTTTATTTCCCAGGCCTTAGACAGGAGACATAGACCCGTCTTAGTGCAACAGAAACAATGCTTCCAATATTAGTCTTCTCATAATGTCCTGAGCACAGAACAGTGACCGTGTAAGCAAATGCATTACACAATGGCTGTAACAAGAAATGGAAATAAATGCTTTTTTGTGTGTGTGTGTGTGTGGGGGGGGGTTGTTTTGTTCTTCTTTATATTTATAGGGCTGTGTTCATGTGCCTTGCTGTAGTTCTTTGCTTTTCTTTTAACATCAGTGAATTTAAAGACCCTGGGGAGAAATCAGAGAAATGCTGGGGAACATTCTTTTGACAGTAACTTCACTTGCTTACTTAATGCATGTAGATTTAAATTGGGAGCATGAAAAAAAATAACATTTTTGTGGCTAGATATCTTTTAATGGAATGCTTAAGCATGCAATCACATTCAAAATTGGGTGTCATTTTTCCCCCTCTGCATCTTAAAGTGTAATTTTGAATTTCCACAGGAGGCATCAGAAGAGGGCAAACCTTATATGTATAGTCTTTGTGGGGCTATTTTTCAGTGCTCAGGCAGTCCTCTCTGGGACATTTCAGTTGCTCAGTGGTACTTCTTCTGAATGACTGGTCCCTGATCATTACTTACTTTGTTTTGAGCCATTCTCTGACAGCGTCCCCATGATCGCACCTTGTTAGCTGTCAAGGTAGTAGTCCCATTGCCTTCAAGACTTCCTTGGGCATCTTAGGGATAGTGATAACTGCAATTACATGAGAGCATTTTCTTCCAAAGTGTAAGCAAGCTGGCAAAGAGCTCTGAGAAGTAGTTTTTAAATAACTAGAGAGAGGAGCTTGTATTTCCTTACCAAGCTTGGACCAGACGCTTGGACATCTTTGTGTAGGCATGACTAAGCCTCTATGACCTTCTCCCCAAACTTATAATAGTTTGCTACTGAATCCTCTTTTCCATTTCTCTTTTGTCCAAGTTTGCAGAATTCAACATCCTTCCCCCTACCAAAGCCCCTTGTGCTCCCTGTCCCATGGCCTCATAGCAGCCTGGTGAATTTGTGTGTTACTCTTTGCAAGACTCTCTCTTCTCCAGCCAGCTAGGAGTGAATCTGCATCAGCTACTTCTCTAAGGAATCTGCAACATATTTTTGCCTTTCCTATTAGACTCCTTTTAACCCCAGCTTTTGATCAAAAAGCTACCACAGATGGAGAAAGAAAGGCACCATACTGAGATAAAAAGATATGTGTTTCCAAGTTCTCCATGAGCTGATCACCTAACATATCAGAATAAGAGGACCTACCTGTGAAACCATCTTCTGTTGATCACACTATATGCTCATTTAAATAAATAGCAGTAGTCTCCTGTTTGGACTTTTCTCTGTGCAATTTGATGGCATCTTGAGGACTTTGAATCTATATCCTGTAGAAAATATCTTCACTCTGTGTCCTATTTTCTATAGTATTCATTGCCGATGTACATACAGATGTTAAGCAAGAACATATTTCTCCCTACAAGGTCTTGTATGTGTGTTGCTGGGAGGATTAACTTTTACATGTTTAGTGTTAGTAAAAAACCAAACCCAAATGCCTATTTTATACAGTTAAGTTTGAGTCCTATACTTAATGTTTCTAGTGATGAGACAAAGAATATTAAATACTCGAAGGAAAACATTTTCATCATTTAATTAAGTAGCACACTCTACACTGGACTGAAGGAAAGGCTGTTCACAGAGTAAACATTGCAGGTTCAGGTCTCTCCTACCACTGTAGCAGACTACACTTTCTTACATTATGTAAGCTGATGGTGAATGGAAATAAATTCAGCTGTTTGTGGAAAGATGCTTGAAGATTTGGAACAGGGATTTAATGAATACTCAGAACAGTTGAAACTGTTTGATTGAAAGACTAGGATTCATTGTCTGTTCCCTACAGGTCAAGATTGGTGAGTGGTGTGCTTGAGCTTAATAAAACTCTACTAATCCATTTCCTGAATTGTTTTCATATGAAACAAATCCTTTCTGCATTGATATATTTTAACTTTGAAAGAATCAATACAACCGAGTAGCAAAGGATTGTCACATTAAAGGAGGGAGAGTAAGATCCCTTACTCCTGTCTCTTGATAAATGTATGTTGTGAGCAAGTGAAACATCTTGACCTGTGAGAACATCTAAATCACTGTTTGTGCTGGGTTAACCTTGGCTGAGCACCAGGTGCCCACCAAGCCACTCTATCACACCCCCTTTCCTTCCCCTCTCCCTCCTCAGCAGATCAAAAAGAAAAGGGAGGAAAATAAGATGAGAAACAAAAAGCAGTTTAATAATAATAGAAGCAAAGCCAAGCAAATCCGCGCGCGGAAGCAAAGGAAAACAAAGTTATTCTCTACTTCCCATCAGCAGGCAATGTTTGGCCACTCTCTGGGAAGCAGGACTCCAAGACACGTAGCGGTTGCTCTGGAGGACAATGGAACGCCCACCCCCCCCCCTCCTTCTCCCTAGCTTTATAGCTGAGCTGACGTCATATGGTATGGAATATCCCTTTGGTCAGTTCGGGTCAGCTGTCCTGGTTGTGTCCCCTCCCAAGATCTTGCCACCCCATCCCACTTGGGGGGTGAATGTTGGGAAAAGCTGTGTAAGCCTTGCTCAGCAGTAGTCACAACACGGGTGTGTTATCAGCACCCTTCTAGCTCCCAGCACAAAGCACTGCTGCTATGTGGAAAACCAGCTCAGCCAGACCCACTACAGCCTCCACACCTTATTCCATACCATTTGTGTCATGCTCAGGCCCCACATAATACATGTTTAACCATTCCATCATTTTTAATACCCATTACTGAAATTCCTTCTTATCAGCACTTACATCTTAATCTACATACTAGAACCATCTTTACAGCCAACATACAGATGAATACATTCTCATTAACAACTATCCCCTGTCCTTTAGCAGTATACCCTGTTCCGTGGGCTTCTTCCACTCTTCCAGATGTTCAGGATGGACATCCGGGACAGGAGAAGCAGTACGTTTGATTGTTGGGCACCAGCACCGGCTAGGTTGGGGTCATCATTGTACTCATCTGGTTCTTTGCGAAATTCACTTTCCGTTGCACACCTACTGCATCACTTCCTGCAACATACAACTTGCACCACAAATTATCTTCCCCCCAAGGTTAAATCTCCTTGAGGCACACACCGCGTGTCCCCATCCTCCCGCATTACCCACCAAGTACACCCAGGTCCTTGAGCAAAAGCAATCCCACGAGTGGGTTTGCCTTTTCCCAAGGGGGGAGCAATCCACACTGCCTTCCCCAGCCATTTTCCCATGTGCACTACGGGGACCTTATCTCCTCCCACAGTATGTAGGGGTTTTGTCTGGGCAGGACCAGGACGGTTAACAGACCCTCTGGTGTTTACAAGCCAAGTGGCTTCTGCTAAATTTATATCCCAGTGTTTCCATCCCCCATTGTCCAATGCTCTCAACACAGTCTTCAACAATCCATTATATCTTTCAACCTTTCCAGAGCCTTGTGGGTAATAAGGGATGTGATACACCCACTCGATGCCATGTTTCTTTGCCCAGGAGTTTATAATGTTATTTTGGAAATGTGTTCCATTGTCTGATTCAATTCTTTCAGGAGTACCATGTCGCCACAAAATTTGCCTCTCAAGGCCTAAGATGGTGTTTCGGGCAGTGGCATGGTTTACAGGGTATGTTTCAAGCCAACCAGTAGTTGCTTCCACCATGGTGAGTATGTAGCGCTTGCCTTGGCGTGTTCGTGGCAGTTGTCGAATATAGTCGATTTGCCACACCTCGCCGTACCGAAAACCCAGCCACCGCCCTCTGTTCCAAGGAGACTTTACTCGTGTGGCTCTCTTGATTGTGGCACGTTTCACATTCATGAGTGACCTGTGTGATGGCCTCCGTGGTCAGGTCCACCCCTCGATCACGAGCCCATCTGTATGTTGCATCTCTCCCTAAATGTCCTGATGTTTCATGGGCCCATCGAGCTACAAATAGCTCACCCTTATGCTCCCAGTCCAGGTTCAGCTGAGCCACTTCAATTTTTGCATCCTTGTCTACCTGTTCATTATTTCGATGTTCTTCAGTGGCACGGCTTTTGGGCACATGAGCATCTACATGATGTGCCTTGAGATTAATGTTTTCCGTTCGGGCAGCGATATCCTGCCACAATGCAGCAGCCCAGATGGGTTTACCTCTGAACTGCCAATTGGTCTTCTTCCACTCCTGTAGCCACCCCCATAGGGCATTAGCCACCATCCAGGAGTCAGTGTAGAGATACAGTACTGGCCACTTTTCCCGTTTGGCAATATCTAAGGCTAGTTGGATCGCTTTCACTTCTGCAAATTGACTTGACTC
>JAVFHW010056797.1:22576-55945 GCA_032159205.1 Eurystomus glaucurus suahelicus | reverse complement strand
CTTTTCTCCTCCTCCTTCTTTACTAACTGGTGGTGCAGTCCTGTTGATTTCCACTACCACTGCTTCTTTTTTACTACGGGGGCGATCACTGCAGTTAAGGTTTGGGTCTCTGTCTCAACCATTGTGTCCTTAGAGGTAGAGCCCCACTTTTCCATGTTGCTGTGATGGTGCTAGACAGAGAGTTGACAGGCACAGGTCAAGTCCCAAAATGGTGCTAAGAGCCACTAGGTCTCATTAGGCAAGGCACCCTTCCATCAAGTGGTGTGCCAATCCAACAGGATTGCATGCCTGTTCAGATGTAAAAATCCAGGTTATAGGAGATGATAAACAGCCCTAAACACCTGCCCAAACCCTACTGCATACCCCATCTCCCAGGTATCAACTGTCTCAGGGCACATCTCTCTGTCAGTGCATCAACAAGTTGTTTACTTTTATGCCAGGACCAAACCAGGTTCCACACACCCAACAACAAGCTAATAATGATAAATAATAGGATCAAATATCTTACATAAGGATGAACAAAAAACTCAGGAGTCCATGCAACAGAGCTGGATGCATCAACCCCAGAGGAGAAAATGGAGGTGTAATCCCATGTTCTCTCCACAAGCTAGCTCATGCAGCACAGGAACATATCACGGTCAGGGCTGTGTGCCACTCCAGGCATACAGTCATTGCTTTTATCAAAATGCTTCTAAGCACAGCAAAATAAACTGATCAGAAGCACAGCAAACAGCAAGAGCCGAAAGCAGCCATTAAAAAGCCCTAGACTCTAATACACAGTAAAGCAAGCAAGTTCTGTCACCCAAACAGCAGCCTACCAATTAGCAAATTAACATGCTCAGATCAAAACTGTAATTACCTCAAGCCCCATGCTGGGTGTTAAAAAGGACTGTGACAGGGTGACCCAGCCAATGGCTAAACACCCACACGGTTGGTCATTCACTCCCATCTCCCATGGGACAATGAGAAAACAGAAGTAAGGTGAGAAGACTCATGAATTGAGAGAATGATCGTTTAAGAGGGAAAACAAAAGCCACATGCACAAGTAAAACATGAAGAGGAATTAATTCATTACTTCCCATGGCCAGGCAGATGTCCAGCCACTTCCTGGAAAGCAGGGCCTCAGCACATGTAACGGTTGCTTGGGAAGAAAAATGCCATAACCATGACCTTTCCTGTTTTGTCCTCATTCCCCTGAGCTTTTACTGCTGAGCATGCCATTATACAGCATAAAACATCCCTTTGGTCAGTTTGGGTTAGCTGTTCCAGCTATGTCTCCTAATCTTTTGCCCACCCCCAGCCTATGTACTGGGGGGATGGTGGGTGGGGCAGAGCAGATTGGGAAAGACAGAAAGCCTTACCACTGTGCAAGTACTCTTCAGCAATAGCAAACACATCCCTGTGTTATCAACACTGCTTTAGCCACAAATCCAAAGCACAGCACCATACGGGCTGCTATGGAGAACATCCCAGCCAGACCCAGAACAATCACCCTTTGAGGGAGTATCCTTTCCTCATTCCTATTGTCCATAAAGAAAGACTTTTAAGATGGTATCCATGATCCATGAGAGAAGCAGGGAATACTGAAATCTTGTCACAGATGAGGACACACAACCTACATTTCTCTCTAGGTGAGTCCCAGCTGCTGAATCAATTCTCATTTCTCCACTTCCCACCCAAAGCTCTTCCCCACCTGAGTGTTGACACTTACAGTTCTATGACGTTCTCCTTTGGCATTTAAATATGCTTTGATTGCAGCCAAACCTGCATACTCTCCTTGGGCTCCACTGCAAGAGGAACACAAACCCTGTTATACAAGCACATAAACCAGAAAGTGCACCTTGCTCCTGAAACTTCAAAATTGTCCAGCCCCTGCCCTCATCCTTCTCAATGGCAAGTGTCAGCAAATAAAAATAAGCACATCCCATAGATTAACTTACAAAATGGACATGCATTATTAACAGCTTTTGCTTCTCTTGCTAACAGCAGATGAAAAAAGTTACATAATTTTATGTGCTTCCACTATGACATTAAACCCTTTTGGTGACTGAGCTGATGTCCGTTTCTGCATCTAGCAGGGGACTATGTGCTTGACTACAGTGTAGCAGTACATAGTAAAGTGTATGCAGTGAAACATAATTCCTTCAACAGCATCCTAAGTGTAGAGTAAGTTCTTGCTGCTCCTTTTGTATCATAATATAAACAGACTGCAGCAGTACTCACTAAGCTCTGAAGTATTTATTTCAGTGAGCACGCAGATCCTAGGCATTCTTCAGTCAAACCTATTATTACCTAGTTGTGGTGGTTTAGTAAAGACATGGACAGTGAAAAGAAAAAAAGTTTTAAAATGCCTTTTTGAGTTGAGATAAGGAAGGTTTAATACAGAAACACGTAAGAAGCAATTGCAGTAACAAACGCAATAACAACAGTAAGAAAGAAGCAGTACATTGAAAAGGCAATACCAGGGAAAAAGGGACGGACCGAGCACACACATGCGCGCCGAACCGCAGAACCCAGAACTGGCCCCCCCACCGGAACTGGCCCCAGGGCATGATGTCAGCATGGTATAGAATAGCCTGGCTGCACCAAGTTAACCCAGTCCTGGCCAAACCAGGACATTATCCACCTCTATACCATCTATGTCATGCCCCACAGCCATTTAACAATCAAAAAGAAATATAATACAGTTTACTGGCCATATTCCCCCAAAATTAAGTCCCCCTGAGGCACACACCGGACTTCTCCATCCTCTTGCATCACCCACCAGGTGTACCCAGGTCCCTGAGCAAAGGCCATCCCATGGATGGGTTTGCCTTTGCCTGAGGCAGGACTGACCCAGACCATTTTTCCCAAAACATTCCTCATGTGTATTACAGGGACTCTATCCCCGTCTACAGTATGTGGAAGTTCTGAATAGACAGGGCCAGCCCAAGTGACAGACCCCCTGGTGTTGACTAACCACGTAGCCTTTGCCAGATGCATGTCCCAGTTCTTGAAAGTTCCACCCCCCATCGCCTTCAGTGTAGTCTTCAACAGTCCGTTACACCTTTCTATTTTTCCGGAGGCTGGTGCGTGGTAGGGGATGTGGTAGATCCACTCGATGCCATGCTCTTCTGCCCAGGTTTCTATTAAGTTGTTTCAGAAATGAGTCCCGTTGACAGACTCAGTCCTCTCTGGGGTGCCGTGTCACCACAGGACTTGCTTCTCCAGGCCCAGGATGGTGTTCCAGGCGGTGGCGTGGGGTACTGAATATGTTTCCAGCCACTCAGTGCTCGCTTCCACCATTGTAAGCACATAGTGCTTTCCTTGACGGGTCTGTGGCAGTGTGATGTAGCCAATCTGCCAGGCCTCTCTGTATTTATACTTCAACCATCGTCCTCTGTACCACTGGGGCTTTATCCGCTTGGCTTGCTCGATTGCAGCACATATTTCACATTCATGTATGTCCTCTGCGATGGTATCTATGGTCAGATCCACCCCTCGATCTCACGCCCATCTATATGTCCCATTCCTTCTTTGGTGACCCGAGGTCTCACGGGCCCACTGGGCTACAAATGATTCACCCTTGTGCTGCCAGTCCAAATCCACCTGAGCCACCCTAATCTTAGTAGCCTGGTCCACCTGCTGGTTGTTCTGAAGTTCTTCAGTGGCCTGACTCTTGGGTACATGAGCATCCACAAGGCATACCTTCACAGCTAGGTTCTCCACCCGAGCTGCGATATCCTGCCATAGTCCAGCAGCCCAGATGGGTTTCCCTCTGCGCTGCCAGTTGCTCTCTTTCCACAGCTGCAACCACCCCCACAGAGCATTTGCCACCATCCATGAGTCAGTGTAGAGATAAACCCTTGGCCACCTTTCTTGCTCAGCAATATCCAAAGCTAGCTATATGGCTTTTCACTCTGCAAACTGGCTTGTCTCACCCTGTCCCTCAGTGGCTTCAGCGACTCGTCGTGTGGGGCTCCACACAGCAGCTTTCCACTGTCAATGTTTTCCCACAGTGCGACAGGACCCACCAGTAAAGGCATAGCACTTCTCCTCATCTGACAGCTTATTGTATGGTGGGGCCTCCTCAGCTCGTGTCGCCTTCTTCTGTGGTGGCATCCCAAAATCTTTGCCCTCTGGCCAGTTCATGATCACCTCCAGTATTCCTGGGTGAGTGGGGTTCCCTGTTCGAGCTCGTTGTGTTATTAGTGCGACCCACTTACTCCACGTGGCATCCGTTGCATGGTGTGTAGAGGAGTCCCTTCCTTTGAACATCTAGCCCAGCACCAGCAGTCGGGGTGCCAGGAGGAGCTGTGCTTCAGTACCGACCACCTCTGAGGCAGCTCGAACTCCATTATATGCTGCCAATACCTCCTTCTCAGTTGGAGTGTAGTTGGCTTTGGAGCCTTTGTATCCACGACTCCAGAAGCCTAGAGGTCGGCCTCGGGTCTCCCTGGGTGCCCTCTGCCAGAGGCTCTGGGTAGGACCACTCTTCCCGGCTGCAGTGTAGAGCACATTCTTTATATCTTGTCCTGCCTGGACTGGCCCAAGGGCTACTGCTTGCACAATCTCCTGTTTAATCTGTTCAAAGGCCTGTTGTTGTTCAGGGCCCCATTCAAAATTGTTCTTCTTTCGGGTCATGTGGTAGAGCGGGCTCACAATCTGGCTGTAGTCTGGGATGTGCATCCTCCAGAACCCCACAGTGCCCAAGAAAGACTGGGTGTCCTGTGTGCTAGTTGGTGGGGACATGGCTGCTATTTTGTTGATCATATCCATTGGGATGTGATGATGCCTATTTTGCCACCTCACTCCCAAGAATTGTGCCAGTCCCTTGACCTTACTTCGCTTTATGGCAAAACCGGCCCTCAGGAGGATCTCAATTATTTATGTATATTATATATAATATTATATAATATACATATAATATAATAATATATATTATATAGAATATTGTTATATTATATATTTTTATATACTATTATATTACTATATTATATATTATTATATATTATATATAATATTTATATATTATATGCCACCAGAACTGGCACTGGGGCATGATGTTAGCATGGTATAGAATAACTTGGCTGCACCAAATTAACCCTGTCCTGGCCAAACCAGGACACTAGTGCATCAAATATCAGTTTTAACAATTATATAATTACCAGTTCGTATAGGTTATTTCTATTTAAAAGCTTTCATTTTAGCTCATAGGAGGGTATCAGAAACATCACCATTTTAAAACAGAAACATAACAACAGCAGGAACCCTTCATAAGAGGAAGATATAGGAAAAAAACATTAAAAGAATATAAAGGACAAAATAATAAAACTTATAGAAAAGAACAGACAAAATAAAGTTCTGCAGTTTTGAAAAAACAAATCTTGTTATCATAACCTTGCATTCAAGGCTTCTCTTTGTCAAATTTAACTTTAGAAACTTCTTCCATTTTGGCCTGTACTTCTTCTTTACAGGTAAGTTTTTGGAATCACGTTCAGAAAAATTTCCTACCTGTTCGGTTGGAAGGAGATTTTGTCATAGCCAGTAATCTCACATAGGTCCTTCTCTAAATCCTTGAAAAGCTGCTGATACCCTTGAGCTTGATCCAGGGGTACAAAAGGGTGGATGTTGGCAAATTCTTTCCATGAAATAGGCTAGTAAAGAAAAAAAAACATGTGCTGTAACAAATTCGGCAGACAACTCTGTTTTGTTGTTAAAATTCTATGAAAGAAGGAAGCTGTCCTGCACTTAAAAATCAAACATTTCTTGTGGAGCAAGACAAGTTCCCAACCTCATCGTAGGATGCAGCCTGGCTGAACAGAGAGCTTTGGCTGGAATTTGAGACAAAAAAGGGAATTTATGGCCTTTGGAAGAAGGAGCAGGCAACTCAGGAAGACTGCAGGGATGTTGTGAGATTATGGAGGAGAAAATTAGAAGGGCCAAAGCCCAACTAGAACTTAATCTAGCTAGTGCCCTAAAAGACAGTAAAAAGAGTTTCTATAAATATATAAAGAGCAAAAGGAGGGTTAGGGAGAATCTCCATCCATTATTGGATGTGGGGGGAAATACAGTGACCAAGGATGAAGAAAAGGTACTGAATGCCTTCTTTGTCTCTGTCTTTAATAGTCAGACCAATTGTTCTCTAGGTACCCAGCCCTCTGAGCTGGACGACAGGGATGGGGAGCCGAATGAAGCCCCCATAATCCAAGAGGATATGGCCACACACGTCTATGGGGCTGCATAGGATCTACCCAAGGTGACTGAGGTAGCTGGCAAGGGCTATTTTCCATCATTCATCAGCAGTTCTGGCTAACCAGGGATGTCCCAGTTGACTGGAAGTTAGCAAATGTGACACCCATCTACAAGAAGGGCCAAAAGGAGGACCTGTGGAGCTGCAGACCTGCCAGTCTGACACCAGTGCCAGGGAAGGTTAATTCCAGTGCCAGGGAGTAAATTCCATCACGTGATGTGCCATCATGCAGCACATCCAGGACAACCAGGAGGCAATCAGGCCCAGTCAGCATGGGTTTATGAAAGGCAGATCCTGCTTGACTAACCTGATCTCCTATGAAAAGGTGACCCACTTACTGAATGAGTGAAAGCCTGTGGATATTCTCGTCACAGATTTTAGTAAAGCCTTTGACACTGTTTTCCACAGCATTCTCTTGGAGAAACTGGCTGCTCGTGACTTGGACAGCCATATTCTTTGCTGGGTAACATACTGGCTGGATGGCTGGGTCCAGAGAGTGGTAGTGAATGCAGTTAAATCGAGCTGGTGGCTGGGCACAAGTGGTGTTCCCCAGTGATCAGTACTGGGGCTGGTTCTGTTGGATATCTTTATCAATGAGGGGCTCAAGGGCACCCTCAGTAAGTTTGCAGACGACACCAAGTTGGGTGGGCGTGTTGATCTGCTTGAGGGTAGGGAGGTTCTACACAGGGATCTGGACATGCTGTGTCAATTGGCCAAAGCTGACAGTATGAGGTTCAAGAAGGCCAGCCAAGTGCTGGGTCCTGCAATTGGGTCACAACAACCCCATGCAACACTACAGGAAGAGTGGCTGGAAACATGCCCAGTGGAAAAGAACCTAGGGGCATTGGTCAAGAGCTGGCTGAACATGGGCCAGCAGTGTGCCCAGGTGGCCAAGAAAGCCAGCTGCATCCTGGCTTGTACCAGTAAGAGTATTATTGCAACTTACTGTAAGTTCAGCTGAACTGTTGAGCTTCATTGTGCAGGACCCCTAAAAACACAAACACATTAGTCAGTACTTACTGAAATATATAAACATGTATGTAAGTACCTAATTTTTTCTCTTTTTGGTAAATACCTACCAAAGGAATCATGCTGTGAACAAGGGAAATATCTTTGTTTTCTAATCTTTTCATGTACCGCACGATATTTGTCTCAGAGTGATAGCTGGAGAACACAAAATGTGGTGTTAAGGCAAGCAGAGTATCTACACCAGATGGTTGATCTGTGCTCTAACATAGGAAAAGCCATAAAAAAGTATCAAGACTGAGGACAATTTTTAATATATCTTAGGTTCTTCTTTCCAAATAGGTGCTTTATGCTTGCTAATAGCAATGTGGATGAAAAATACCCATTATAATTCACTCAGAAATGCTATCAGTAAACACGGAATATAAGGGATCCAGTAAGTCTGCTGATAATACGTCCCTAAGTAATAGCTTGTACAGTGTAGCAGATTAATGGAAAAACATGTCCCCCATGTGGCAATGAGTATTGCTTTGCTCACTTAAAATGCAAAAAATATCTAAAAACGCTACTAAGAAGTGTATTTCAGAGTAATGAGTGACTGCTTGAATACAGCTACAAAACTGTCCTCAGCTGGCTCCAGTATCACTTTTGAAAAGAGATACATTCAGATTCCATTAAAGTAACAGATACATAGCAATTTCACAAACCTGTTGAAAACCTGATGTGTCAAGAACTTGGAAGTTCTCTTAAATGGGGTGCTAAGGATGCCTTTGGTTTCCTCGCCCATACCCTCAGCAATTAGCTCCTTTGACACAAAGAAAGATGAAGTCAAATACTTTCCTGGAAAATACTCTTTTCACAGTCAATTTCCAACAGAACTAGCTTATACTACCAGCTTACCTCAACATTTGATCAGCTCTTTAGGTAAAAAAAACGCCAGACTTTATAGCATACATACCTGTATGTATCTAGCATGACAACAGCATTATATTAAAACTGGGTATAGCTGTCTCAGTAGTCCCTGTCTTGGAAGTATTGCTGTTAATTACCAATGACACGTAACAAAAATTCCAGTGGGAGAGAAGTAATTGGCCACCGTGTACTAACCCTCCCAAAACAAATAGCCTAAATTCAAGGTGTCCAAGCTGACTGAAAGGACTACGTGTCGCAATCAGAAAATGGTGTTACATGGCTACATAAATCATTGTTATCTCATACTGCCTCTTTCTTTTAGAGAGGACCTGAAATTCTCAGTATTTAACAAATGGCCATCATATAGACACCCACTGTCCCAAGAGCAGTTTTGCTTTTCCCTAAACTTCTGAAACATCCAGATAATTTAATCTGTATGATCTGTTGTCTACTTACAGCTGAAGACTCACAACCAAAAATCCATAGTATGTCATCTAGGTCTTTCTCGTTTACAGTTTCATCAAGTGATACTCCAAGCTATGGATGAAAACAACAGTAATTACTCAAAGCTCTTACTTCCAGAAGCATAATACATTTGTTCTGGCCAAGAAAAAATATTCCAGAAACATAAGGGGAAAAAAAAGAAAAAAATCAACCTACCCAACAATATCTAAATGTCACTTTATTTTATGTAATAGATACATAAATTTACTTTATTTACATAAAATTTTCCAATTCCTACCTTTCCCCTGCTAAACCACCCAAGTTAGACAGCTGGCAATTTTACACAGTATATTAGATTTTGCCAAAAGTCCTTAGTGCCTACCAAAATGTGGTTTAGATTTCAATCTGTCTTTAAACGCTGCCACAGGACCTCAATTCTGGAAGTCACCTTGCATTTCATCATTAAGCTTTAGAGTCTCTCCACTCCAGCCCTTAGTGGCATATTTAACATTAAACCATTAGCTAGCCTTTTAAAATAGGCATAAAATGAAAATACAGTTTTTATTTCTGGAAGTTCAGTACATAACTCCATTCTTTATATTATCACAGAACCATAGAATCATAGAATGGTAGGGGTTGGAAGGGACCTCTGGAGATCATCGAGTCCATCCTCCCTGCCAGAGCAAAACCATAGAATCTAGGACAGGTTACACAGGAAAGCATTCAGACGGGTCTTGAAAGTCTCCAGAGAAGGAGACTCCACAACCTCTCTGGGGATCCTGTTCCAGTGCTCTGTAACCCTCACAGTAAAGAAGTTCCTCCTCATGGTGAGGTGGAGCTTCCTGTGCTCTAGCTTGCATCCATTGCCCCTTGTCCTATCACAGGGCACAAGTGAGAAGAGGTGGCCCCTTTCTTCTTGACACCCAGCCATCATATATTTATACACATTAATTAGATCCTCTCTCAGTCTTCTCTTCTCCAGACTAAAAAGCCCCAGGTCTCTCAACCTTTCCTCATAAGGCAGGTGTTCCAGTCCCCTAACCACCCTTGCAGCCCTCTGTTGGACTCTCTCAAGTAGATCTCTGTCCCTCCTGAACTGGGGAGCCCAGAACTGAACACAATACTCCAGGTGAGGTCTCACTAGGGCAGAGTAGAGGGAGAGAAGGACCTCCCTCGATCTGCTGGACACACTCTTCTTAATGCACCCCAAGATACCATTGGCTTTCTTGGCCACAAGGGCATTATCTTTATAATTGACTGATATATCTGAGCAAATTGTAAGAAGTCTTAAATATTTTTGTTCTGTTTAGCACATGCAATGACTAGAAACACAATGCAGAAAAAGTTATGCTACAAAATTTCTGAAAGGTTTGGGGAGTTGCTTACCCTGCCATCACTATAAATCCGAAAATTTATCTTCCTAAGAGCTGCCCTGTCCAAAACCTCTTTGACTGAGCATCCACATGTGATCGTCAAGGTATCAAAGAACAGATCATGATGTAGCTTATGACCAGCTCGCCTCAGACCTATAAAAGACAGTAAGTCAATTCTATTAGTTGCATGCTGTATTACTTGCTTACACAGTATTTGCATAACAACACTGTCAATCTCATAAGTAAATGCTTTTACATAATAAAGCAAAATATTCCCCCTGTGTACAGAGCAGCAAAATGACCAGCTTTTGAGTGAAATGTTACTGTGCATGAAATGCATCTAAACCAGACTCAGACCTAATTAACAACGCAGATTGAGTTTAGGGAAGCACCCACAGACACATCAAAATTGTAATACATACAGTAGCAGAATGTAACATGGAAGAAATTACAACACTGGAAAGAAAAATTTCATTATATAAACGGATAGTAACCATGACAGAGCTTGCCATAACAATGTTTAGAGCCTTAGTGCTTTTCACAGCAGCAAAAGGTCTTCGAGCTAAACTGGCAAATAAAACATGGATAATCGTGGAAATCATTTCTCAGTTCCCAGCATTCCAGTTCTGCATATCTCCTTCTAAAAGCACTGATTGTGAAGCACTGCCAGTGAAGAAACCTACCAGACCACGCAGTCCACTTGCAATCATTATTTTCTGCCACAGATTCTGTGCTTTCACTCAGCCACTAAGCTTTGGGATTTTGGTGTTTTTAGCAGGCATGCTACACCCAACATAACTGAAGTGTTATTACTTCTTTAATCTTATTTACCTATAATAAATTACTTATTTTTGCTATGTTATTAACACTCCATTCAGATTTCTGTGTGTAAACTGGGATTGCCCAGTAAATGAAGTACTGGTCTTGCAGCTGGAAAATAGCATTTTATCTTATCATCTCGAGACAACTGTGTAGACTTCTGTTAGTTTCACAAGGAAACAGAAGTAATGCTTGCAAGCTCATATCACATGGGCATCTAATTCTTGGATGTCATTATCAGAAGCATACAAAAACATTAGTCAAGAATTTTGTATTAAAATGTTCTCTCTAGAGTTGAAAGAACACACATTAACTGGCAAAAAAAGCCCCATAAATTCATTTAAGATGCATTACTTAAGAAGGTGTAAGGATTTAAGAACTGTTTCTGCAAACATTACATACTGACCTTCAGCCAAGACTAGAGAAGCATTGTGTACTCGTATTGCAATATGCCTTAATCCATCATACCCATGGTATACACCAAACATGGCTGCCATGTTAGCCAGAAGAGCCTAGGATCCAAATACAGTTTAGGACATCATTGTTGTTATTATTATTATTATTACTGTTATTATCAAAGATTACTTCATGTTAGTTTATTGAACAGTTTCCTTAGCATCCTGGGACAACCACATGTTCTGAGCTGATGTTATACTTGATAATGTGTTGCCTACAAAACAAAAGGTGGGGAAGGCAAAATACTCTCATGAAACTGTAAGCACTGACTACGAATTCAATGCCCTTTGAAATGTAACTGTGTCAGCAATTAACATGAACTTAAATTCAACTACTGCAACAAAGACGTTTGAAGACTCTCAGGTAAACTAGTCTCATAGGAAACTCATTGTTTAGGATTGGTACAAAACACTTATGGATTTTCTCATGAATACTAAGTAATTAAGATCATTTTAATATTACTAATCCCTCCTCAAAATCCGGCACAACATTAAGAGCATGAGCAAAGGATTGATACGAGCGTTAAAAAATATGAACTTGTCTAGCTGAAGGTCTGTGGAGGCATGCTGAAGATAACTATTTTGGATAATTACTTACTTAATCATGGTATTTTCCTGTGAAGATAGCTCTTTGGCGATGTAATATTTTTGCATCAGATCACAAAGACAAAAATATAAGGTGTAATAATTCAAACAAGTAGTTTCAGGATTTAAAAATGGATTTTTTTTGCCTTTGTTGGACAATTTCATGTCATGGGAATTCCATTTTATTAAGAAATCTGTCTCATCCACAGCAAACACAGTGGTGTCCACCCTATGAGACAGATGGACTCAGGACACTGCAAGAATTCAGGACTAAAGTTTTTATTAAAGGGTTCCATTTTTCAAAGGACTCAAAACAAATGCACAAACACCAGAATATTTAAATGTTCTCAATTTTTCTAGTAAAAACCCACAGAAGTAAATCTAACTCAAATTACTGTGATTTTAGGACTATAATCTTAGGGTTTAACTTGTTCCTTTCTCCTGCTGAAAATAAAGCATGACAAGTTACCTGTGCTGTGCAGATGTTGCTGGTAGCTTTATCTCTCCTGATGTGCTGCTCTCGTGTTTGCAAAGCAAGTCGGTACACTTCCTTTCCATTTGCATCTCTAAGTTGCAAGCAAAAATATTGCTTCTTTTACTTCAAAATTACAGTAATTTAAGACATTGGGCTCTAGCATGCTAACCTGAAACTAGTTATCTATCCTAAGAGACAGAAAGGTGCTGGAGAGAATAAAGTATGAGTAAGGGCAGCAGTGATATCAAACAGAGCCTGAGACTAAAGTCTATATGGCTGGCAAAGATGTCTGGTTAGGTAGAGCACACAGTTTGTTTTCTAAGCATACTACACCAAAACTTGGTATTTGCCTTAGAATGCCACAGATTATTGCAACTCTTTTTTCTGAAGAGTAATCCAGAAAATAATTTGAAAACAGAAGGCAGCATCTTTTCTAATAATGTCAAGTCAGAGCATTTTGAGTTTGTACACAAAAATAACCATCCAACAAGGATGTATAGATAACTGAAAGGGCTCTGGCTAACCCATCCTTTAAGAAGTCCCTTTGTAGGGTTCCTAGCATGTTAAAAGAGGAGAACTACAAGCCAATCTAATATTCTTTACAACTACAAAAACTTTCAGAATAGCTACATAAATAAATGGATTAACTATGTACACACATATTAAAAAAATTATATATGTACATATGCAGGAGTCTGATAGCCAGACTACTTGCCTCAAGTACTTGCCCACCACTTATATGATATATAAATCATTTTTACTCTAGCAATTGTTTGGGTATTTTGACTATACAGCTTTGTTTATCCTCAGTCCATCCAGAGGGATTTTGACAGGCTGCTGAAATGGGCTGACAGGAAACTCATGAGGTTCAGCAAGAGACATGCCAAGTGCTACACCTGGCAAAGAACCCCATGCACCATTACATGCTTAGGACCACCCAGTTGGAAAGCAGCTTGGTAGAAAAGACCCTGGGGGTCCTGGGGACACTGAGTTGAACATGAGCCTGCAATGTGCCAATGCAGTAAAGAAGGCAAACGGTATCCTGGACTGCATTAGGCAAAGCTTTGCCAACAAGTCAAGAAAGGTGATCCTTGCCCTCTCCTCAGCACTGGAGTACTGTGTTCAGTTCTGGGCTTCTCAGCTCAAGAGAGACAGGGAGGTACTGGAGAGAGTCCACTGAGGGGCCAATAAGATGTTTAAGGGCCTGAAGCATCTCCGATATGAGGAAAGGCTGAGAGGTGGCATGGCTCAGCCTAAGGAAGATAAGGCTCAGGGAGGCCCTCATCAACGTATATAAATACCTTAAGGGAGGGTGCAAAGAGGATGCAGCCAGGCTTTTATCAGCAATGCCCATTGACAGAACCAGAGGCAACAGGTGACTGAGCCCTAGCACAAGTTGCTCAGAGACACTGTGGAGTCTCCTGCTCTGGAGATCTTCAAGACATAGACAAGAAGGCTGGGAAGGGCCTTTTTAGAAAGGCCTGTGGTGACAGGACAAGGGGTAATGGGTTTAAACTGGAAGAGGGGAGATTTAGATTAGAAATTAGGAGGAAATTCTTTACCCTGAGGGTGGTGAGACACTGGAACAGGTTGCCCAGGGTGGCTGTGGATGCTCCGCCCCCAGAGGTGTTTAAGGCCAGGTTGGATGGGGCCTTGAGTGGCCTGGTCTAGCAGGAGGTGTCCCTGCCATGGCAGAGGAGTTGGAACTAGGTGATCTTTGAGGTCCCTTCCAACCCAAACAATTCTATGATTCTATGATATCTAGACATGGTCCTGGGCTACTGGCTCTAGGTCACCCTGCTTGAACAGTGGGGCTGAACTAGATGACATCCAGAGATCACCTCAAACTCAATCATTCTGTGAGTCTGTGATCAAAAACTTTAAAAAATCCATGGCAGAAAGCTGCATTGAGAAAGTACTATAGCTTTTTTCATTTTAACATTTCCTTTTCCAACTTTCATGAGATGCAGAAAGATGAAAGTAGATTAAAAATATTAAGCTAGGTGCAGTCACAGAGCAGTAGTAGCATGACCTTGATAAACAAAATGACTGTTCTTTTGTAAAAGATTGTACTAGACTTTGATCAAAATCTGAACCGGGGATCAGATTTCAGAACTATGAGTAAAGCCTAAGGATACCCTCAGAATAAGCAAGATGATTAAAAATATATTTGAAGGAATATTATTATACAAATGGAATATTTCTAAGCTTATTGATAACTGTTAATATCATTAGTTATTTTGGTTACTAAAGTACTTCTGAATATCTTGTGTGCCAAAGATATCCAGTCTTTCCAGTGACAATTACTTTGCTTTACCACTAATCCCAGTTAGACATCTTGTCAAAATTTAAAATATGTCACCAATAAGAATAAATAAGAGGTAAGTTTTTGCACACTATTTCTCTGCTTTGTTTAATGCTGACTAAAATTTAAACTAGATTAAATTCCTTCTGGGTTATTTGGGAAGTTCACTGCATTTTCTACCATTTATCTTTTTTAATTACTAGATATCATGGAAAAAGGTGTAACAGCACAGAATAATTGGAATAAGCTTGCAAAGCCTCATGCAATCACAATCAATCCTCTCTGCTGTTTTCATTATCTCTTCATCCCACATTGCAGCAAGCACAGTTCACAGCTTCATGATGCACAAATGCAATTCTTTAAGCTTGATTTCTAAAAATTTAAGGTAATGGTTATTCTCTCAGTTTTCAAGGAGAAAGCTGTCTGGTATAAATAGCATGGTCAGCTGTTATTTATAAAGGCCGCACAAGATGGCCGTAATGTGTTTCATTTTGATTTTCCCTGAAGACACTAATGGGAAAGGGAGCCCTTACCTTGTAACACCCACCATTCTGCCCGGCATCATTCTCACTAGATTTTCCTTGACAGCAAAGAATGCCGCATGGGGTCCCCCGTAGCAGAGTGGCACTCCAAACCTCTGGGAGTTACCCAGGACAACATCGACCCCAAACTCCCCAGGAGGCTTCAGAATACAGAGAGCCAGAAGATCAGTAGCGCAGCAGGCAAGAGCCTGAGAACAGAAATGCAGAAAGCAGTCAGTCTCTTTTCTGAAGGAATGGTGTTTTCATGGGAGCTATATTTGAATGAGATATAGCTTCAAACAGTTCCATATTACGTGTACAGAACAGAGGTGCAATGGTTGTAATGATTATCAATTGCAGGGAGCTAAGAGTAGCACTTTAGGCGGTAACTCATGTAACAGTTTGTATGACTATCGCTGTTTGATGCACCAGACTGAGATCTGTGAGACCAGTAAGATTTACTTTACCCCATTCTGATGAGCTCTTTCAACAAGTTCAGAGAAGTCTTCCACCTTCCCTTCAGTGTCTGGATACTGAAATAATACTCCACTGACATCCTTTCCACTGAAATCCATCTCATGGGGTAACTTGAGCTCAGTAATAACTCCTGTATAACTGGAAAAGAAGCATGCAGAAGACAACATATTCATATAACTTCCCACCTTGGAGTGATATTTAACATGTTTTCATGGACTCATATATGACTTTTTATTTTAACATACAGAGAGCTGAACTTGCTTTGTGGCACTAAACACTGAGAAAGTTTCACTGTATATATCACTGTATATATCACTGTATATAGTCCTGAAGAATAATTGCATTTGACATCATGATCAGAAATATGGAGCAAAGCAGTGCAGAGGATGCATAAGCTACTTGATACCAATGTTTTGCTGCTCTAGCATGTTTAACTTCGAGAATCAAGCCATATTTTTAGAAGACAGTTACTTTAAACTGTAAACATAAAATGGATTTATCTTTCATTTGAAGTCTTGCTATTTATGATAATTAATTTCCTAGTTAAAAAAAGGACCACATTGTATTCAATAACCAAATGTATACATTTGTGAGAACAACTTAAGGGGAAAATAAATTACTTTATTTTTATCAGATGTCTAGTCTCTTTATAAACATCTTTAATTACTTTGCAGTTGTATTTCAATGCAAAAGTAGAAGGAACACCAAATGTTCACAGATTCATGCTTCTGTTTTGCAAAGAAAGCATAATTCTATATTCCAAAAATGTTTGGTATATGGTGAAGGGGCACAGATGAAAAGTGATTCAATGTAAATGAAAAAATATGGTGTAATATGGAGAAAAACATTACTTTGCTCTAGTTTGGATGACCGCTATAGTTTGAGGGTGGCATCGGGCATCTACATAGAACTTCCTTCTTTTGTTGTGCCTGTTGAAAAGAAACAAAAGAAGTGTTACATATAAAGAATATACTGTTTTCCATGGAAATAAAATTAATTTGTTTTCTAAATCTGAATTTTTCTAAGTTAAAAGGCATTTGTAAATTTTTGTTGTCATAACCAAATTAAGTGTAAGATTGAATGAAGGTTCTAGCCCATTTAAAATAAGAAAGTTCATTTCAGATGCTCAAATGAGATTCATACCTGATAAAAATTAAAACAGACTGTGAAACAGGACAAGGAGTCAATTTAAGAAGCTGCAGAAATGCCTCCACATACGCACTCTTTTAAAGGATTACAACCTTCCTTCAGGACAAGAGGTATGGCCTCAAGTGGCACCAGGGGAGATTTAAATTGGATATTAGGAATAAGTTCTTTACTGAAAGAGTGATAAACCCATTGGAACAGGCTGCCCAGGGAAGCAGTGGAGTCACTGTCCCTGGAGGTGTTCAAAAACAAGTAGATGTGGCGCTTCAAGACATGGTCTAGGGGTCAGGGAGATGTTAGGATGAAGATTGGACTTGATCCTAGAGGTCTTTTCCAACCTAAATGATTCTGTGATTCTAACTGTGGTCTTTAATACAGATTTTCAGTGTTGCTCTGGATAACCAAAAATAAGCCATCAAGGCAGCAAAACTGAGATTAAGACAATTGCCTAGTTTTCTCTGGTAAACACAATTTTATGTCAGACTGATGCCTTGAAATACTGAATAGTTACAACACAGTCTCTGCTGTGTAATTTCCTTCCTGATATATAGTCTTAAAGTGATATTCAATCATCTCTTATATTTCATTTGATTTGAAGATCCCTTTCAAAAGCCTCTACAATACAGATCCCTGAAAGTAATCTTTGCTACCAATTTTTGCTACTGTTACTACCAGTAACAGTTTCACTCTTAGCAACTTGGGACTGATAAACTTCACCTGCTTGTAAAGCTCTTTTTAACCACTACCAGAAAAAAAACAACAAACCAACAATTCACATCTTCAAGCGTTCAGGCACACAAAAGATTCATTCCACAGACTGTTAAGTCATGACATCAAAGCTCCTCTGCACCCTTATGGAAAGGCAATGGCAGGTGGGGGAGCAATACCCTGTCCTTACTGCTCCCAGGCCCATTACAGGAGGCATCAGCCCATCAGAGACCTACCTCCACAAGCACAGAGGAGCACAGGGGCCACAGAGCAGCTGGGAATACTAATTAAGTAATTAACTGATACAGACACACTGTCTAGGCCCCCCCTGGGGGGCAGAGGCTAAGGGATGCAGGAGAAGAGCATTTGGGGATTGAAAGGGCTTATTATGACAGGTTTAGGGGAAAAGGGATAGAGACAAGTGATTCTGGAAGGAACAAGTGTAAGAGAATAGAGAGATAAGGGGGTAAACATGGCCAGTCATATATAAACAGTTGATGGTTGATGAACGTGCACCCAGCAGGTGCAGCCTCTCCTCTTCTTGTTAAATCTCTTTCTGATTCTTTCCACAGGTGAGGGGACTCTGTATTCTGGAAGGGGGATGGATGTATATGGCTGTCTGGGTGTCAGCAACTTGAGTCAGACCATGGAGGATCCACACATTCATGGTGCAGCAAACAGAGTGACAGGAGTGAATGGGCTTCATTGCCAGCAACTGGAGCAGCACCTCAGCCACAGGGGCCTGTGTGTCTGTGGTGGTAGCAGCTGGAGCAGGTGTGTGTCTTGGTGCCAGCAGCTGGGCTGGTATCATGGGCAGGGCAACAAGACTCTCTCCAGTAGGTCCAAGTGTCTCTTGAACTGGACAGAGTACTTGTGTTCAACTTGGGTGTTCCCCAAGACCCCCAGAGGCCTTTTCTGCAAAGCTGCTTTCCAGCCTGCCAGCCCCGATCGTGTACCTCATATGCCTGGCGTTGTTTCTCTCCAGGTGCAGGACTTCCCCTTGTTGAGCTTCATGAGGTTCCTGTCAGCCCATTTCTCCAGCCTGTCTAGGTCCCTCTGGATGTCAACACAACCCTCTGGTGTATCAGCTCTTCCTTCCAGTTTTGTGCCACCAGCAAGCTTGCTGAGGATACACTCTACCCCATTGTCCAGGTCATTAATTGGACCCAGTGTTGCCCCTGGGGTACACCATTCATAATTGGCCTCCAACTAGACTTCACATCACTGATCAACACTGTCTAGGCCCAGCCACTCAGCTAGTTCTTAATTCACCTCACTCTCACCCCATCCAGCCCATACTTCTCCAGCTTCTCTGTGAGTATTTAAGGGAGAACGTCAAGGTAGACAATACCCGCTGCTTTCCTGTCATCTACCAAGTCAGCCATCTAACTGTAGAAAGTTATCAGGCTGGTCAAGCATGACTTCCTCTGTGTGAATCCATGCTGTTGACTCCTAATCACCTTCTTGTCCTCAAATGCCTGGAAATGGTTTCCAGGAGTAGCAGCTGCTCCATCCCCTTTGAGGTGAGGCAAACTGGCTGGTAGTTCCATGCATCCTCACTCCTTCTATTCCTGAAGAGTGGAGTGACATTTGCTTTCCTCCAGTGCTGAGGCACTTCTCCCAGTTGCCACTGCTGTTCAAAGATAATCGAAAGTGGCCTTGCAATGACATCAGGCAGCTTCCTCAGCACTCATAGGTGCATCACATCTGGGCCCACAGACCTGTGTATGTCCGGTTTGCTTAAGTGTTCTCTAACTTGACCCTCCTCTACCAGGAGCAAGCCTTCCTTGCTCTAGACTTTCTCCTGGTCTCTAAGTCCTTGGGTTTCTTAAGGTCTTAGATGTCTAAGCTAAGCATTCACATCAACATTGTAACTATTCTGGGGTCTTAACAACATGGCCTATAGTTGTTTAGTGGTCCACTCACAGTAAGAAGGCCACACTCAACTTCAATCCACTCACCTATCCACGCCTACACAGGATAAATGTTTTTCAAACTCCAAAATTCCTTCCTGCTGTGATTTAACCATACATTTAAACATCATACCTGTGACATAATTGCATGGCTTCAGCAGCAGCTGTCCCCTCATCCAGCAAAGATGCATTAGACACCTCCATTCCTGTGATATCACACACCATAGTCTGGTAATTTAGCAGGCTCTCTAACCTGCCCTGGGAGACCTCGGGTTGGTAAGGAGTATACTGGGTAACCCTGCAAAAAAAGAATTCTGAGTTTAGGGCTAGGAAAATAAATGTGCAATAGAATTATGTCAATATGTAACTGAACAATGTCACAAGAAAAATAAATTGTAAAGCATAATTAACTAACATGAAAGTTTGGCAGAAAACATTTTTAGATGGCTGTAATTTATTACAGCCCTGGAAGCCCGAGAATATTTCCTCTTCTGGTATTCACTTGGCTTTTTACAGGAGAAAAATTATATTTCTCCATTTTGAAAAGAGAACTTCTAAAACGGGTTTGAATGCATCCTGGGGAAGGGAGGGGGGAAGTAGGTGCCAAGTGTGGGAGAACTGAGTCAAGTCACAGTATCCAAATTGGAACATTCAATTCAATCTTATCTAGGTACTGCCATTACCCTTAATACCGTCTCTGAAGCCCTTCACTTGCCAAGTGTTCTCCACTTTTACAGGAGGAAAAGCACTAGGCATTTCACAAGATCAAGCCCAGAAATACACAATTCGTGGGGGAATGACAGTTTCTATATATGTTAGTGAAGGGCAGTGAGACTGATGTGAGTTTTATCTGTTGTCATTTGGAGAACAAAACAGTAGAGGCAACGTAAGCAACTCCTTAGAAAGGCAACAATCTAATGAAAGCATTCCATTATAACAGCCCAGAAAAACAAAGCAGCATGGGTCCAGAGATGAAAGGCAAGAACAGAGATCAGACTCTCCTCTCACTGCTGGAAATTTGGGTACTGGATTCCAAAGTGGTTTAGGATGGGGTTTATGCCAGTTTGTATTCAGAGTAGCAGCCAGGAACAAGCGGTAGGTGGGAACACTCATGGCCTCTGTTTTCTAGTAATGGAAGAAAACAACTGTTTGTTTCCTGAAAGGCCAGTAGTAAGCCCTAGACTTTTGGAAGGATTATAGGTGGAGATATAATCTTCAAAGAGATACCGAAGTATTTGGAAGTCATGTACAGTCAATAGAAGGTGAGCAACAAAGATTTGTAAAGAACAAGCTGCAGAACCTGTGATACAGAGCAAAATGAAAGAAGCAATAAAATAGTAATGCAAGAGAGAAGGTAGGAAAAAGAGTACTGATAAAGAAAAAGGAAGAGCTAGAAGGGACACAACAAGTGAACTCAAAGTGTAATACAGGATGCTAGTGTATTTACCACCTATTTACATGATACTTTTGCTCAAACTGCTCCCATATACTATTCAGGATAGTGACATAAATCAATAAACTTATATGAAATTAGATAAATATTTATGCTTTTCCCAAATAGTGAAGGTAGGAAAGTATTTAAGAAGCATGCTTTCAGCCAAAAGCTAGGCCACTCATCAAAAACACCCGGCTTATGAAAGCACAGGAGCTTTTGTACTTGGGAGTTACATTTGTTCTGGGTTTAGCAACATAACAGACTATACATTAACAGCAAGATTAACAATTAGGGCTTCTTTATACTAAACTCTTGTTTCCAATACAAAGATTCAGAAAATTCCATGATGAAGCAACATTCAGCGAACTAGCCCTTGATTAGTATTTGTAGGTGTATGGTCAGTAAAATGTAAGACTAAGCCTAATTTATTTAATATACAGTTAAATTAAAGTAACTTCTAGCAAAAGAGTTCACCATATACCTTTCTTAGTAATTTTTTTCTATACTTTGACTGAATCTCTAGAAATTTAATATATTAATAATCAAGATAATACTTCTATCTATCTGCAAGACTAATCTCATGCAATGGCAGAGCTAGAATTGATTTGGATTTCCAGTTGTACAGAGTATTCTTTTTAAGATTGATTCTTAATATGTGGATTGGTTCACCACATTGATCTAACAATTAATAAGACGAAATGAACTTAAAGTGAGGACAGGCAAATAGTAGAATTTTAAATCAATATACCAAAGCCACAGAAAAAGGATAATTAATACATCTGATAACACTGGAAAACTAAGACTGAAGTTCAGTCATAAATACATGGAATTTAAAAATTATCTGACTTTTAGGGACTGGACATCACTGTTAAGGCCAAAATGGAAAAACAAAACAAAACAAAAAAGCTGTATTTAATTTAAACATGCACATATGTCAACACTGCGGTGTAGAAAAACACTAGAGCAAAACCGTACAACTAGGGGCCATGCAACTGCAAGCAGTTCCACCCAGCCTGCAAAATTCCCAAATGCCATACTGTACATAGAGTTCCAGTTGTCACTCAGCACTTTATGCCTCTTTGAAGAGCAGTCGTAAGGGTGTTCCCAAAACAGTATCTTACCCATGGGTTTAAGAAAGCTAGTCTTATGATAGGGCATGGAGACACGCCAGTTTCCACCCAGAAAATAAACACTGAATTTACTGCCAATTTGGCATGCTTTGTAGTTGTTTTTGCAGTTTTCTGTATCTGGCCTTCAAGTAGAAAACAGCTGCCTAATGTTTATATCAGATTTTTGCATGATATGCAGCGATTTTCAGAATGCAGTAGAGAAATGCTGAGTGCTACTAGCTAGTAAGTTTATTAAGTTTCAGTACTGATGTAAAGATTGCAGGTATCCTTAGTACATGTACTTTATTCTTACATATTTAATGTCTGAGGGCAAGGAATCAAGTGAACTCTACTTTGAAGACCTCTTCCTCATGCTCCATTGCATAGTATTAGGTGTGACTTTAAAGGTTTTCTTAATTTTCAAGGCCTTATAGCTATTTTTATCCATTTAAGCCCCCAGAATAAATAATACACTGTTCTGACATACATGTCAATATTAAGCATATATGTAAGGTTATTTCTGAAATCAAGTATTTTTCACGTCTTCAGTTACTCATTTATGTCCATGGCAGGTCACAGAATTAATTCAGTATGCTACCAGGGAAAGAGCTCAGCACATTGAGTATGAAAAAAAATTAATGAATACGTGAATATGGGGTACAGCAGAGTAAGGACTATGCATACATACCAGCAGATGACAGGCATTCATACATTTGAGGGGTTTGTGTTGAAAGCCACATGTCCTAAATACTGTGAAGCCCTTCACTTTTGTGTTCAAAGACTTCTACGAACAATCTTCTATAAACTTATGTTGTACACCAATGCAAACCTTGCTCTAACAAATGCCAGGCAATGAGAAGCTACACGTGATATGCAAGAGGCAGAACTGATCAAAAAGAACAAGCCTGCACTTGCATCATTTCCCTTGGAGGTGCAATGGGAAGTGTGTTAGCATGGAAAGTGTTAAACACTCAGTAGATGTAAGGAGAGGTTTGATGTCTTGAACAGATTCCGTGAAGTCTGTATAGTTGCTTTTGCATATGTGCCCACTCACATACACCCACTCCCCAATAAACATTTTAGCCTTCACTTTAGCCATCTAAAAGTTTAGCTTTTAGTCACCTAGGTTGATTTTATTGGATCCTCCAAGAACAGATTTCCGAAAAAATCTCTCCAAGTTGTTCCATTAAAACTATATAATTTTTTAAAAATATTATTTAAAAATATGCTGTTCATTTTGATCCCTTTACTTTTGAACTATTCTTATTTTTGCGTCTCTTGTGGCACAGTGTCTTGCGTCACTGTACTAAACTATTTATTTAAATTGTGTATGATGCAAAAAGTGGGTGGGATAAAGCCAAATAAAACTCTGTATAGATGTGCTGCATAAATTCCTTGAGTTCAAAGAGTACAACTTTTGCATTGGTTCAAAAGTTTGAGATGCAAATATAGCAGACAAGTCTAAAAATACATAGAATTGGAGATCTACAGATATAAGACCTGTTTATGTCAACTCAAAGTACAAAAAATACAGCATCCAAGTAACAATGACTTTTTTACACTGATTAATTTGACATTTTGGTTGGCTGGGGTTTTTATGTATATATATAAACTTTAAACACTGCTTTTATTAAAATAAAAATTACTCAGTAATAAAGATGATATTATTTAACTACAGTACAAAAAAAAGCATGTTGATGACTAGAGATAACCAAACTTCTAAATCAAATGAGACAATGTAGGGTATCAGTGGCTTTCAGTCTGTTGGAAACTGATGCTTCACATTACATTCATAGTTTTCCTGTTGCATCATTCCTAAATTACAGTTCTTTAGAGAACTGTCAATGCTAAATGAGTATTTATAATCAAGCCTTAGTGCCTTTGTCAGAAAAAGTCAATCAAGATACAAAACTCCATTATTACTTAGATTAATGCTGTTAATAAGATATAAATCAATGCATTAAAATATATTCTTTTTACATTTAAGTGAAAAAACTCAAATCCAAACCAATAACATACAAATGCAGGTCGGTCAGATAGGCTACTCTTTTGCTTGTCCCAAAAAACTGCAACATTAGCTGGGTGATGAGAATGAAGTACAATATTCTCAGCCTCTTCATAACTGAATTCTCAAGTGTTGCGGTCTACCTGTTTTCAGGCATCAGTGAATTACTTGTTCAGACAAGAACGTACTTTACGGATGCACATTCAAACTCTTGAAGACATCTGGTTTCAAAACAACAACAACAAAAACCAAAAAAGAAATACCAAGAGAAAAGCTTTTAAAATTTTCAAGGCTTCTTACTTCCTCATAAGAAAACCATCATCTGAGTATTGCACAGTATTTAACTACCTCCACCCAAAATTGCATACCACAGTGGAGGAAGGAGACAGTTTAAATTTAGGCAGAAGTTAAGATTAATTAGTTTAGGAGTTAAGTCTGTATACTGCCCTAAAACAAACAAATATTATTGGTTTAGTTCATAATACCGAGGAGCTGTGAATGAAGTCACAAAAATCAACAAAATACTTTACAGAAAAAGCGTCTTCTAAAGCCAGAAGTATTATTTTTCCTCTCTAGCTTCTGCATGAACTGCATGAATTCCTACACAGGAGGAGACACATCAGTATCAAACACATTAAAGCCTCAGTCAAAGAAATTGTTTGGGATATATTTGTCTATGCTCATTTGTAAGATGAACTTCAAACATATATTCAGACATATGCATTTAAAAAGAAAATGTGGTACTTTACCATCCCGCATTCTCCAACAAATTCCGTGCAATGGGCTGAGGCACTGAGCAGTTGTAATAACCCATGCCTATATAAGACCTCCATATCTTGTTCCTGCTTGCAATATTGTATAGAGTTTCAAGGATTTCATTTTCACCTAATTGAAAAGAAATTATGTCAGAAATCTACAGTTACATGTAATGTTAACAGTTTTTAACTGGAATGCCTTGTACTTGAGTAAAAAACCCACAACATTGGTGATGCAAGTATAAGCAGTAGCAGAACAAAGTGCCAGCTAAGAACAGAAAATATAAAATAATAAGCTGGTAAAATATTCTGGGAAAGTTTAAATTCTGATAAAATTGCAACAACTGAATAACAGCATTTCAGCCAATGTGGAAACAATATTAAGAGAAACAGCTGTAGACAAATGGCTTACAGAGCCCTTTTCATGCTAATGCAATGTACATTCTGGGTCTCCTGCACCTGCATTAAATTATACCTCAGAATGCACTTTGTATTAGCTAAACCTTGCAGAACCAGCACTGAACAAAGCCATAGCTGTCCACAACTATGATTTAGTGTTTCTAACAGAGTCGTATTTGCATAAACTGGGCTCACATCAAGCACCCGGGAGTAATTTCTTAGTATTAGAGAAATTTATTTTGTTGCATTTTCTCTTAACTAGCTGACAAAATGACAGTTCGTTTAATTCAGTTTTAGTATGTTTCAGCTGTTAACAATAATAAAGTTAATGCAGTATTTCTAGCTTAAGAAATCCCATTTAAGATTAACTTTTAAATGAGTCTGTCAATCTGTTTCGGAATGATTACAACAGAATGCTTCTGAAGCATACAGACAGAAAGCATTTGCACCCCCTCTCCCAACCATAGTTTAGTCTTTGGTCTTGCTTCTATATACTTTTCAGCACCCTGAAGGCTGTGCAAAAATCACATTCAGGCAATGTAGTCAATTAATAATGCTGTCAAACATCTGCCAAAGGGAAAGTTTTACAAAATATTTTAGTACCTCAGGATGCAGAGAGATAGTTGGTAGGCTGTCTTAAGATTATGCACAGATACCAACCCTCCTAGATGAGGGGAGCAGATCTTTTTTTGTCCCACCCCCCCTACCTCCGTCTGACCTTGGAAACTGCTGTACCGGGGCAGTTGTATCAAGTTCTGTTCATGTCGCACTGCAGCTTGAAAAGCAGACTCTGGAATACAAGGCTACACTGAAGCAGAATAGCCTGGGCCCTGGATTTCACAAAACCCATTTCCTCTCTAAGTTACACCAGCAAGAGAGATCAAGTCAAAGAGTGAATACTCTGGAATCTGGTGGCAAATAATTCTCTAGGGTTTGAATTAATTTATTCTGCAGACATAAACAACAATATTATAACTTAAGCTCTGATTTCAAAACTCAGCTCTCCTATTCCTTTTGCTCAAAGTGCTACTACTTACTGCATGCCATGTATAAAGATTATTGAAAAAAAAAATCTTCTGGTTTTCAAATTATTTCTTCCACGGTCACATCATACCTTCCACAAAGTTATTTTTTTACTGACCTTCAGTTCTCACGTCAAAGTTCATTTATTCTCTGCCCTTTATTCAGTGTTACTGTTAGATCTAATGTATAAAGATTAATTTCTTGTTTTCAGGAAACTGCACTTTTTTTTCCGCAGACTCAAGAGTTATGTGTTTATTATACCTGAACTCAGCAATGTCCTGGGCAAAGTTTCTAAAGGTAGTGAGTACTCTACTTCCCAACACTCCTCCTACATCATTTATTCCAAACAGACGCACTATTTTAAGTGAGAGTTCTACCACCTGCAACCTAAAAGTTTGATGAATGATGGTTTGGTTGCAGTTTCAGGGGGAGGCTTGTATTCTTGCAGAATTCAATCACCAATGACTTTTTTAAGATGGTAATGAATTTGTTTGTTTAACTGCAAATGCAGTTGAAGGCAGAAGTTGGCTATCATTTAACTTGCTCACTAGCCCAGTATCGCACAGAAAAATTCATTAGAAGTGAGATTACTGCAGTAAACATCACAAATACTGTACTATGTACCAGATAGCATTGCCTGACCGGATGTTTCTTACAGAGAGTCGTTTCTCAGGAAATGCAGCTAACAACTACCACACAAAGACACTGAACTTGGGCTTGAACTCTCTGAGGTAAACCAGTTTCCAAACTGACTCAAGGCACAAAGCAAAAAGCCTGGAGAGACTGTAAGGAGCTTAGGCAGCAATTAAGCTGAAGAGTAGAATGACACCACACCTAGAAGAGCTGTGCTGATAGATCACAACACAGAATATGTTTTTAATTATTACCTTTTTATGAGCTACCTGTGAAGACAGCTGCACTACTTGTTTTAATCAGGGTGGTGAAATGCTGAGGGTGCACTCCCTCCACTCCTGCTTCACTTCACTTGCCCTGCTCCTTTGGTCACTACAAAGGCAACAGCGGGAGTGCAGCTCAAACATGCATCTCTCACATTTATCATGCCTCTTTGGAGAGACATGGAACGAACAGTCCTTCCCCTGTTCCTCATACTGCCTTGAAGTAACTCTTCACAGCATGTCTTTAGAAAGACAGCCCATAAGGAACTGCACTCCTGAGCAACGGAAGTCGATAGCCCCAGATTTGTCTGTACAGCTTGGGTTGCCTAAGACCAAACAGAAGGCCATGTAGATTTATGATGATTTAGCTTTCATGAATTCAGTGTTTGCTTTACACTGACGTGGTTCTGAATTTAAGCAAAACTGACATAGGCAAGGGTGAGGGAAAATAACACATATGTTGGGGTCCAAAGACGGGAGAGCAACGGAATGAAACAATTCTTAACAGTATTCCCAGCACTGACAGGAGGGGATAGAGAAGACACAGCCAGGCTTTTCACAGCAGTGAGCGGTAGGTGGGCAAGGAGTGATGGCACATGCTGAAACATGAGAGGCTCGGTCTGGAGGTAAGGAGAAGCCTTTTCCCCATGAGGACAACTCAGTGATATAGCTTGGTCTCCATCCTTGGGGGTTTTATGTTGCAGCAGGGGAAGCCCTAAGCATCCTTGTCTGAGCCCACATCTGAACCTGCTCTGGGCAAGGGTGTGGGTTGAAGACCACCCTAGGTTCCCACCAGCCTGAACAAGATCTTGTGTCTGTGTCAGTAGCTGTTATGTCTCACTCCATCAAGCCTGGTTTTTAACAGTGTATTCCCACAATATTAATTGTGAAACAGGTCTAACACTTTAATGGTCAGTCTGTAAATAACTAAAAGTAGCATAAATGCAGAAGAATGCTAACCACAAGAGTGATCTTACATGTGCTTAAAAATTCATTTTCAAATACAAAATGAAATTTCTAAGTTTCCAGTTTGGTCAACAAGTATGTTAAACCCAGAAAATTACACAGACTTTTTCTTCTGTATAAGGTACATACTTTGGGGCACATGTAGTGGAAACAGTGTGTTCTTGTAAATATTTATTTATTTAAAGCTAAAATACACAAAGACTAAGATTTTGGCAAATGCGGTTGAAAAAGACAGCTTGCAAAATGTCGTGTCGGGATACTGATACTTTAAAAAAAATTCTCCCCAGCAATTGCTGAAATAAAGAAGCAATATCCAAGATAGGGAAATAAACCAGAAATCGACCAAACTTATGAAATGGTTGGAAACCTGCCATCACACTCAGGTGTTTTCTTCCATTTTTCCAAGACAGGGTTGAAATGTTTTTATCTTGAATTCATTTTATTGTATGTACACTATAGATTCTTTAAGTACCTTGTTCAGCAAAAAATAAAATTGCCAGCTAATTCACTGCAGTTGATCTTTACTCCTCTCATCAACTCATCAGATAATATGATCAAAGACAGTACCTAGAATAAAGTTCATTGATCTTGCAGTGCTGCTATCTTAGAAACATGGAGAAAATTTACTGAGCAGTAGTTCTGTGAGGACACTTCATGACTGCTATACCCACAGGTAGAAAAGGCAAAACAGATCACAAAAACACTAAGAGAGCATGAGTGATCAGATTATAAAATGGTAATACTGTTATTTCTGCTACTGTTTTTGTGGTTAGCACAGTATATTTTCCTTGAACTTGTGAGACACATACAAAATATGGTACCCAAAAAAAGAGAGAGAAAGTAATAACATGGAAGGAGCAGTTCGAGTTACACAACTTAAAACTTGTAACACAAAAAGGAGAAGACTATTTGTCTGGTATCAGTTTCATCATGTTATATCAGGTCTTAAAAAAACCCTGTAGCTTCTGAGATCAAGGAAGTAAGATCTTCAGAACAGTTAACATAAGAAAAAGGGGATTAATTTATTTCTCTTGCTTTAGCAATTAATTAGATCTCAGTTAAAATAAAAAAAACAACTAAACAACATATTATATTGAAGCAAAATAGTTCCAAAGCACAGTCAGACATGTAATAATGCTGCACGATAGCACAAGGAAAGTGCCTGTTCCTGGTGCTGAGTCTGACCAGCAGCCTCCAAAGAGATGGGCGGAAAGCCAACACCATCTGTTGCCCTGCCTCCTCTTCCTTTCACTGAGGCCACCTGCACTCACCCAGCCTGCCTGGGCAGCAGAGGCAACCCAAGGGTGCTTGCAAGGAGCAGAAAGAACGAAGGGGCGGAGAGCCAGAAGCATGCCTGCCTTTCTCTGTCCTATACCCGAGGCCTGCTGCCTTTGGAAAGAGAAGTAGCAGCCTGAAAGTGCTGTCAGGAGCAAAGTGCTGCTGGTGGTAATGCAGATGCCTGCACCACTTGCAGAACACTCTGGAGGGTGACAATTACCTAGGCATCCCAAGCATCCAGTGTGGGCTTCAGCAGCAGTGCAATTGAAATTACTGAATCAGCTGTAAAAATCTGACTCATATTATATCCTGAATTAATTTTTAAGCAGCAGTTTAAATACAAAATAACAGTTAAAGTAAATTTAAATGCATGGAGAGTAGTTAAAAGTTGAAGATAAGTAGTCTTTCTTACAATACAAATGCTTCTGAGCAATACAGCTTCTAAAGATGTTTAAACTGGAGACCAAATTAGCTTCTTACACAGATTTTGTAAACAAATCTTCATAAATTCTAAGATTTGAGAATGTAACTAACTGGGAATGTTTTGGAAAAAAATATTGTAGACGGATTTTTAAAATTCCAATTCTGAACAAAAAAACCCACAGAAAATATGTATGTACAAAGCCTATCCATTAAATAAAGATGGACATACAGCAGCAGCATTGCAGGGATAGCTATGACTGATACCCAGACCAGGGATACAAGAAAGAGGATTATTCTTACATAACATGATCTGTTCTTTTACTTCAAATGGGTCAATTGCTACATACGTGCTAAAGCACCTTCAATACCTAAAGAAAGTTCCTTGTTAAAGTTTACTTACTGTGACAGTGCGAAAAAATAATGTAATACCGTAAATGTAAGCCGACCACAATTAAGGCTCAGTGGCCTTGTTATAAATATTGAGTGAACAGAAGTTACATGACAAAATAACATTTTCCCTCAACTATATCTGCAGGAAAAGCTGACTGTAAAAAGGCCCCTCTTCCAGAATGCGTTGCACCAGTAAGGTGCAACTTACTGTGACGGGAAAACAGACATTTTACTGCTCTACCTCTACTGGCATTCAGTGGCCGGTTCAGGTGAGGTTACAATGCTGTCAGTGGACTCATGGCAGCAGACACTTTTTAAATGGCGCTTTTTTTGGTCATAAAAGGAACATAGATACTTCTGTCATATTATATACCAAAAGAAGCAACTCATTTCAGCAACCTATTATCACAAGCTACATTTCTTCTGTCTTCCATCACTGACTGTATCTGTACAAGAAGAGATCTACCAATACAGGAATATTAATAAATATTGAAAAAGCATTTCTAGGGTAGATGCACTTGTACCAGCAAAGCTTAGCATTTACCAGAATGGCTTTTCCATCAGTATATAATATTATAGATATATCTAATACATCTATAAAAATCATATATCATTATTAGATAATATTATATAACATATATTTGTTCTGTTTATAGCAAAACAAATGCCCAGTTAAGGCTAAAGGCTTTCTCTCTTTACATACTATGTCTTTCAGGGATATAATGAAGGTTTATTCTTCCATTGAAGAGTAGGGCTGTGCTAAAACGTCTAGGAAAGACAACACATGTGCAAAAAGATTGTGCTTTTACTGTAATCAGAGGTTTTATTTATGAGCAATGGAATATGCGATACTATTTAAAACAGCTCTTTAGTATAAGCTGTGTCCACAGGAGGATTTTTTTTTACTGCTATTGCATACACACAGTCAATTGATTTTCTGTCTTTTAGACAACATGTTACATTACCAAGGGAAGGATCTGAAATGCAAAACAATCCTTCCTACCATCACACCCAATAAAAATTTGAAGATATGCATAAACATCAAATGCACACACCTGAGACAAGGCCTAAAGCTATAGAAGTTTAAAAAAACTACAAAATTGCAGACCTCTGATACTTACCCAGATGTACTACTTATGGTGTATGAATGGTTTTCTTGGACTGCATATCTAATCCTAGTTGTAAGCGCTGACTTCAGTGCAAGCTCAGCTGAGTTTCCTAATACCAAGGAGTAGCTCAAGCACAGCTGATTTGTTCAGCTGCACTCTAATATGTGGAGTCACCATGTTTTTTAACTGAAATTGTACACAAAAGTGGAAGTATATATTTAAACTACCAGGAATTGCTGTATTAGATATTCCACTAATGCTGAAGTTGAACAATGCATTTTTAATTGTGTTGCCCTGTTCTCTCATTGCATGTAGGAACTTGGGGGATGGGTGGAGCAAAATTGTCTTCATATGAATAAAAAGAACACATTTAAAATAGAATACAATTCTCATAATATTCTCCCAATTTTGCTATTTCCCTTTCATACACGGTATACAGTACAGAAATAACATACCACACTTACATAAGAAATCCCACACTGGTGATGGGAAAGACAGTGTTCTCTCTAATGGTACCTTAAGAAGGATGCAAGTTTTACTCAGACTACAGTGTCCTAGGCACAAGATGTGAAGTTGCAGAACTTTAAGCTGAGGCTTTTAACTTTTACAAGCTGTGGACTTTTCTGCTGTCAATGCAGTGGAAAACTAGTGACAAAAGTCTAAACATTAAATTTAAAATGACAGTTGAAGAAAAAGCAGCAGTGTGCGGAAAAAGGTTTTCTGTACCTCATGCAAGCATCTCTGTTGAAAACTACTGTTGCATGCCGTGCACTCTGAGACTCTGCATCACAGTCACATTCTTTCAAAGTTTACTCCAAGGGAACCAGAACAGCATAGCAAGTGGAGCAAAATGCCAATGAACTAAATACATGGTTAGCCAATGAGGTCCCGCTGCACAGTGAGAACTTGCTTACAACTGAGCATGAAGAAATGCAAAGCAACGTAGGAGATACCCACTTTAAAATTGCTGTGCAAATCAGCACAAGAACATGTAAAACTGTATCAAGATTTTGACTCAGGTTGGCATCGCCGGTTTAGTTTTCAATAATGTATGATTAGTTTCATGCCAACCTGTACTGTGTGATCTTTATGTGTGTTTTAATAATGTAAAACTTTGTAAGAGTATCATATACTAAAGAAAACAAACAAACAAAAACAGAAGAAAGGTTTTTAAGAAGTAGTTATTAGTGACAATGTATATTTAACCCCTCATACAGACCTGAAAATACAATCATCTAAAAAGATATTTTCTCTGACAGTAAGTGAAAAATCAGTCAGTTGGGGAGTATCTTGGTTAAAATACATTAATCATAAGAAAACATGCCAAATAAAACTTTCAGCAGTTACACAGGCAGAAGAAGGTGATTAAACTCCACTTCTCTACCCCTTCATTCCTATTGTAATCGGATGGGATGCTACCAAAAAATAAAATTCACTAATAAAACATTTTAGAAGTATAAACTTCTGGTCACTACCGCATCCCTCCCAGCTTAGAATCTGTCTTTTCAGACTTTTAGTTTTCCTGGCTGCTCATTGTGGCGCTGCCTCTTGCACGTGATGTCATCTCGGAGTAACCAGATTGAACTGGCCGGGAACCTCACCAGAGCTGCAGGCCTGAAGTTTACACTCAAATTACAGCTCATGGATGAGCAATGAAAAAAAGCCAGCAAGATGGATGAAGTTTTCTACAAATCAGGCGGGGGATCTTGACACAAATATAAAGTTAATACTGATGGAATTGACTCCACTATCTGAATGGCCACTGAGCCTTGTTAGTTTCAGAGGACTTGTTTAGGGAGGTACATTTAAAAGTTTTTCTTTCACCCGTGGGATCTCCAGCGGGATGTTCACAGACATCTATCAAGATTGCAGTTACGCAGAGAAGACATTTTGTGCTGTGACTGATAACTTTAAAAAATGTTAGCATCTAAAACCTCATCAAATCACATCAAGTTTTCTACAGCAATTTGCTGAATTACTGTAGTGCCAGAACTCCTGGCTCAGATGTTTTGTATTCCTGTAGTTTACCCATCTGCCTCCAAGAGACAGATTCAAAACGCTAGCCATTAGTCTACTGTGCACCCATTATACGGGGACACAGGTTGTGTATGTTATTAGAACATGCAGGTCGTTATTGGGGGTGGGGGGGGGGGGGGGGTGGGGCGAGCGTGGAACAAAGAAATCCTGCAGACACCTAAGAGCCAACAAAGGAGAGCAGCTCACTTGCAGCCGCAGTCCGCACCGATTTTT
>JAVFHW010056797.1:0-13309 GCA_032159205.1 Eurystomus glaucurus suahelicus | reverse complement strand
TCCAGTTCTGGAGCCCCCAGCACAAGAAAGATGTGGAAGTACTGGAGCGTGTCCAGAGGAGAGCCTCCAGAATGATCAGGGGAGTGGAGCATCTCTCCTACGAAGACAGACTGAGAGAGTTGGGGCTGTTCAGCCTGGAGAAGAGAAGGCTCTGGGGAGACCTTATACTGGCCTTCCATTACCTGAAGGGGGCCTACAGGAAGGCAGGGGAAGGTCTGTTCACAAGGGTTTATAGTGATAGGACAAGGAGTAATGGTTTTAATCTAGGAAAAGATAGATTTAGGTTGGATATTGGAAAAAAGTTCTTTAGCATGAGGGTCACAGAGCACTGGAACGGGATGCCCAGAGAGGTGGTGGAGGCCCCATTCCTGGAGTCATTCAATGTCAGGCTTGATGAGGCTCTGAGTTACCTGACCCAGGTAGATGTCCCTGCTTGTATAGGGAGGTTGGACTAGATGACCTCTAGATGTCCCTTCCAGCCTATAGAAACATGCTATGATTCTATGATCATGAGCTGTAGAACAAGAGTAATTGATCTATGAAAACATATATGAATAGCAAAATTTATGAATGTCACAATTAAACGTTCAATAACATAGATGGTTGTCCAGTGAAAACTGTAAAGTTTACAACATTCTAACTAAAAAATCTGAGAATAACACCTTTAAAAACAGTAAAAAAAGTAAAATGATTTTACTTGTCTGAGGTTTTAGTTCCATTCAGAAGTCAATGCAAATACATCCTTGATAAGAACACAAACCTCTTCATTACTTTCCCTGTGGACACCTTCAACCCTTTGCATAAATTTATTTGCTGCACTATAAAATACAAAGTAAATTATTCACTAGCAAATAACGTAAACCTTGTGATTCTTTCCCCAGTTCTCATGAATGAGATTCTTCAAAATCTTTTTGGTCAAGAAAGACCCTGTAGAGGCCAATACACTATCAGTCATATGACTATACTTAACAGAAAAGTTAACACAAAACTCTTAGCAAGAAGTACAAAGTTAATATAAAACTAATCTCTCTTGTGTCCCCTCAACTCCACCCCACTGTGTCTGTGTCCATCTTTTCCTGCCCTGATGATCCAGTCATATCTCACTATGTGCTCCTCTGCCCTGCAGAACTTGGTGAACTTGTTTTGATAGTTGTAGAAACAGAATGCTATTGGATTGTAAACTACTTTCTATGCACTTGTTCTGGGTTGAATAAATACTAACCTTCTTTATGATCCTTGCCTTTTGATAAATCTCAGTATTTCTCTTTGCCAGTTTTAGAGGGCTTTAGGGAGCTAAAGGGCTATGGAAAGGCCACTGGGATGGACTGAGAGACGGCTTTTGGTGGGAGGGGATCTGCTAGCTTCCCTGGTAAGTAAACACTATCAGTGTGTGCTTGGGCTTGTGGAAGTACAGAATGTTAAATTTGTGTGTCACTTTGCATTGATTCAGAGATACATACAAATAGTTGACAGAGCTGTAATGGATAACATGCCACTTTTAAAAATAAACTGTGAGAAATAGTTGTTTCATAGGTGTTTTCAGAAATAACAACAATGAGAAGCACTATTTTAATGCTGACCTTCCTTCAAACTTAGTAAATTTTGTTTGAAATGTGGGCAGTACTTTGTGCTTTTATTTTACCCAGGACTGTTGAATGACCTCAATTTTTAGTGAAGTACGTAATACAGATAATACAGAATTGGTATTTAGTAGGGGCTACAAATGTTTCTAATTATTAGCAAAGTGCTTTTCTTTTACCTCTCCAATCCACAAAAATCCCTGAAAGTGAAATAATTACTATTCTATCTTCCACAGCTCAGGTACTTTTTCCAATAACTCATATTCTATTTTAACAGTAATTTCACTTTTATTTTAATTAAAGTACAGTACACACTACTGTTTTTTATTTTATATGAAACAGAATATTTTTCTCTTTGTAGCTACCAACATAGTATTTTTCCCCCCAAATAAAACATAAGAAGATGAGTATCTCACTTTCCATGATGGTCTCATGTGCCAAGTGCAATTTACTTCCCATGTTTTTATACCTTTATATTCTTCTGTAATGGACATGGTCATGTTGTTCTACCTCACTTTAGCCCTCTAGATCAGTTAAGCAGTCCAAGGGTTGGTGCTAGAGACCAATGAAACATAAGTGTTTCCAGCTTCTCACAACTGAAGAGAGCTTGCTTTCAGAGTATACAGTTAAGTATGCAAGATGAAAGCTTTTCAGTTTTTTCCTAGGGGTGGCATTTTGTTCTAGCAGTGATTGGTAAAACAAACGTACCTGTGAAAATGGACTTGTTTATATTTGGTTTGTTGAGCTTCAGATGATAAAAAGTAAACAGCCAGAAAAAGTATTAAAAATTGCCATGAGTTACAGATAACGGGAAGAGGTGAGGAAATCAACTAGGCAAGAGAGGGATTTAATATTTGTAAACCTCTACTGAGGATTACAGGAAGAATACTGAAAAAAAATTTCAAATCCTTCTTCCTTTTTGCATAAACTCTGCCAAACAGGGAAGGAAGTTACTTGCTGTAATTGCAACACTGTCCTATAATTAGTGTTTTTGTTCAGGAAGAGTAGATTGGTGCTCCATCCTCCAAACTCTATTCAGGCTTGCAACCAGCAGCTACAACACATGGCAGCAGGCAAAATCCTAGAAATCAGATGATTTCAAAAACTTGCCTTCTATGCTTGAGCTGCAAAAATGAATGTAACAGTGCATTTTGGAATCTGTCTTCTACAAATTATAATTATCTTTTTCTTATTTCTTTTGTTTCCCCCTTATATACCTTCTCTTTTTCTGCTTCTTTCAGTTTCTTGGTTCTGCTCTGCTGTTCCCATTTTCTTTTTGTTTTCTTCAAAGTTTTCTTTTACAGCAGCTTCCTCCTTGCTCTGTTACTTCCTTTGCTTAATCACATTTATCAGCTTTCCTCCTCATAGGTACAAAAACCAGTCTGAGACCTCATTAAGCACAACTTCGCACTCTTTATTTACGTTTTAACTTCTGTCTTTATACATCTTTAAATACAAACTACTTAGTAGCTACCATTTCTATATTTTAATTGTGTGGATCAAAATAATGGCACTGATTAAGCCACCTTCTTCTCTTCAAAACCATAGGCATGAATTTTAATGCACAGAGGTTTCTGTAGAGATAACTATAATCTTTGCTTTTAAAAAAAACCTCATATAATAAGCAATACCCAGCATGACTACTTATGGTTACTCTCTTTCTCTTCCGTGTCTTTCCTCTTTAGTGTTCTACTCTTCTGATGAGTGTTCAGTAGTGACACTCATGAGTGCTGGTTGCCAAGAACCGTCAGATCTAACCTCTATTTCATTTTGCCCTGGGGTAGGGGAAGGCAGTCCTTCCCAGAAATGCTGAGGCAGGGTCCTGGAATAATTTCATCTAGTCTTATGAGGTGTTACAAAGTATACTCATTGTTACCAGTACCTTGCCAGTGTCCCCTCTGTTTCTAAGTTTACCTTCCTCATTTTTTTCTGGCTTACCAAGTGCTTTGTGTGGATGCAACTGCAAATAATCAGCAATGTCGTTGTTACTATGTAGGGATGTTGGCAACAATGTGACAGGGAGGCTAAGAATGCTAGGGTTACAGGATGTTAGGGAAGATGGGAAGCTCATAGCAGCTCATTTGATTTCTGTTGAAAGTGTATTGTTCATGGAACATCTCTCTCAACAAGAACACCAAAAAAGGAAAAGAAAAAAGGTATTTCCATCTATAGCTGGATACTGTTAGCATTACTTTTTCTAAAGAATGTAGGAATTCCCAGGGTGCCTTTTAAATTGGAAAGGGGAGAAGCGCAGCCTACAAGTATGACAGGACTTAGCTTCCTTTCATCTGGTCATGGCTGTAAGGTGTGAGACTCTTAATAGGATTTCTTAGCAGTATGTCCCCTATTGTTCAGGCAGTTTATCTTTAATTTTAAGAAAAATTGTTCAGAAAAATGCTACTTTAAAATTTGTTTTTAAACTTTGTAAAAGGAGTTTAAGAGACAAATAAATGAAAAGTTGTACTAATAAAAGGATGCAAACAAGAACCAATGGACAATGAGAACCATATAAACCACTGTTGACTTGAACTGATCACTACTGGAAAATGAGAGATCTCAGATACTCTTCTGCTCACATCAGGTGTCTAGTGCTTTGGTGACATCTCGGTACACTGAAAGGCCCCTTCTGTGTACTGATTAAATGTCCCAATTTATCAGATTTTTTTTTTTTTTTAAATCACTTGATTAATAAAATGAGTCTGCTCAGATAGGGGAGGGGGTCCAGTAAGCTCAGAGCTGATGCAAGGTAAGTGATAGAATAAAGTGTGTGGGGCTGTGTACGTGGGGGGAGCGCATAAAAGAAATGTGATCTCCTCTCAGTAGGAGCAAGCTGTTCGTCTTACCTAGGTGGTGTGAGGAGCAGGACCCTGTATTCCACACAAACGCCAACCACTGCCCATCACATTTAGAAGCAGATATCAAAAGATGACAGTGTACACTATGAAAAGGCTCAGCTTCTGTTTGGCTCTGCCTCTGGATCACATAGAAAGTCCCATTACATTATCATGACACCATCCGGAAAGCACAGTATTTGGGCGTAGCCCAACATCAAGACTTGCATGTGTGTTTTAATAATCTTACTCTTTTATTCTGATCAGGTTACTTCACAGTGCTACAGTTAAGTTAGGCACATAGTTCCCTTCTCATCTTCTTTCCCTAGGTTAATACTTTTTATACGGTTAGTGTTGGGCCAAAGGAGTACTTTAGAATGTTTAGTGCAATACCATATACCATTTCCTATATCTGCCACCCCTACTGACATTGTTTGTTTCTTTGTCACTCACTGTTTTCTTGTCTTTTTTATTTATACTAAAATATCCCGTCAAGTACATTTGAGCATCTATTTGGAGCACGTACTCTTCTGTACATGCTGTAGCTGTGCGATGTAGCTTTATTTCTAATATTTGTATAGACTTAATCACTGTGTAAAATGGTGAGCATTTTTTTTCCTTTTTGCTGTTCATTTTAATATCAGTGAAGTCAATTAATTGTATGGAGGTCTGTGGAAGAACAATTTGGCTCAATGCCTTTGACTTTTAGCTGGTAAGAGCCATTCTTTATTCCAGGCATAATGATTAAACCAAAAGAAAGTGATTGCACAGAACACATCAGAAATTGAAAAACGGGGATTAGCTGGTGCCACAGCTCACAAAAGAATTAACAGACAATGTTGCGTGACCCAAAGCATTTCACCATCTGTACTTTGCAACACATGGAAGAGCACACTGAAGTGATAAAAGAGACAAAAAGAAAAAAGGAATAAAAGACATGTTAGCTGTGGCTCAGCTGGAATACAACATTGCTTGTAGCAATAGGCTCCAAGATGATTAATTAAATTTAATGATTAATTTCCTTCTTTTAAAAATAATATAAAAGGTATGAGCACAGTAACACTAATTTAGCAGTGTGTGCTTTCAAAAACCAGCATAGCCAGCTCACTTACTCATTTTAACTGAAGTTCTAATTTGAGATTCTGGTCCTGTAATTAGTTCTATGATGTCCTAAGATTTTGAACAGATTAAAAAAATAGAAGCTATGCCAGCTGTGCAAGCCCCAATAAAATGGCTTTGTCCCAAACCTAAAGAAAAGCCCAAACCCCTGCATTATTTTTTTCTTATTTGAAGATTCATCTTTACTCTATCATTACCCTAGGACTGGTTTTCATGAATATGAAACTCTCAAAGCTCAGTGAAGTCGCATGTGTGCTGCAGAGAAAATTTCACTTAAAACTTTCTCAGAGGGTAATTCCAGAAGAAATCCAACATTTTGCCAGGATTTTTACTTATGTCCATGACATATACTTTGAATACCTCTCACAGAGCAGCAAATGGGAATTTAGAGCTATGTGGTACTCTGCCACATTTTGCACATTTGAATGAAAAGGTAGAAATGCAAGAGAACTAAGCTGATAAAAGACTCATTTTTGTGGAACTTCTGACCCTTTCTTATCTTTCCTTGGATGACCTCTAGATTAGCAACATCACTGATGTCATTCATGTTAAAAACCTTGGACTACTGTCTCTTAAAATGTCATAATTACCCTGGACAGATGTTTGAAAGTCCCTTCATGTCTTAAAAAAACCAGGCAGAAAAGAATTCAAGAACTTACTTTCTGGAAATGCTGTACGTTGATATATGTCAAGGAAGAGTAATGTGATTGAAAACAAGATATGGAATGAGTATACGGAAATAGAAAACTAAAAAGTCATCAACATAAAAAAGCTGAACTTTTAAAATGCTGTGAAAACAGAAAGACCATAAACAAGATTTTCAGGAGTGTTCATAGACTTCTTTAAAAACTGTATTCACAATGTACTCTCTTACTGGATGTTTCCCTCCATAACTTGTAAATCATATGCGCCAGCCTGCAACCAGCATTTATTTCATGATTGCTTTTAGTCTTTTCCATTTAATAAAGTCACTTTGTGCATTTTTAATACATTCAAAATGTATTAAGATGAGAAAAGTACTCTGCACGTGTCCGAAACGTTACTGGTTTAATCCTTTTTTTATTCCAGTACAACAAATGCTCAAAAATGTAAAATGCTAATTTGTTATCGTTATTTTACAGATGGAAAAAACAGCATTAAAAAATTCAGTTAAGTATCAGGTGAAGTCAGTAGGAATATTGTTGGACTTCCTCAAGTACTCTGATGTTGTAGGTAGTATTATAGCACTACTAATGGAAGAGATAGCTGAGTCTAAGGACAGCAATGGCTACCAAAAATTACATGTGAGGCCAAGAATATACTAATCTTCAGGAGCTGCTTGTTTGCTATGTTTCAAGATCTTTAAGGGTTCTAAATTAACTAATGTTGGTTCTCAGAGCCGTGACAGCATCAGTGCTTTGAATTTCATTAAAATAATAAATAAAATCCTTGTAAAGCAATCAAATTATAGAGCATAAAATTTAAAAAAATTTCAAAAATTCAGTATCTAGTTACATTACCTCCCAAAATTACCTTACACTTAAAACTTTTAGTGTAAGTTTTATCCACTTCATGTTCATTTTGACTACTTACAAATCACAACTTATGTACTAGAGCTATGTATATGTAAGCTCAATTTAGCTAAAAGTGTAACTATTGAAACTTGATTATGTTTGAAGGAAGATCTCACAGGAAAAAAAGGAGATTTTCAACTTTGTATTCCTTCCTTCTACAAATACTTTTTATGTCTCCATATAAGATACTACAATTTAGAATTTAAGTGGACAATTAGAAGCATGGCAACTCCTGGTTAGTACAAATTGCATGTATTTTTCAGTCTCTCAAGAATTTTTAACTAAGAGCAAATCCTAGAATATAGTATTCTGAGGCAATGCTTTGGGCTGTATACACTTGGCTAATTTTTTTCAATTATACTCGTTCTGTGCAGTGAACTGCAGTGAAGTTATTTCAGCTGCTTCCTGTAATCATATAAAGGGGTTTTAAATTCAACAGATGCTAGAGTAAACAATGTGGGTGATGGTAGCAATGGGTGGTGTTTTTGTTTTTTTTTAAAAAAAAGCTTTCTTGACTTCCACTTACGATCATGGGAGTACGAGACTTTCCATCACTTTCCATCGGGCTGAGCCTTCTTGTTAGTCAGCTTGTGGCAGAGTCCAGGTCTATCACATTTTGGAGCTTTCTCAACTCAAAAAATCTGTTTGATGACTGTTCCCCGCATTAGGCCAGCAGAAGTCTTCTTCTGATTGGAAAAAGTTGCCAAACTGTTAGCTTCTGCACTGCTTTTGGAAAAAAATACAGTAGTTCATCCAAATAAGTTTATCTTTGTGGTTTCAAATCACTTAAAGCCATCACACAGGCTAAAACTGACTTTTAGCTCTTTCATGGTATCCTGCAGCTAGTACTTGCCCACGTAGTATCTAGTATTTCTTCACGGATCCTCTGTTACCTTTCTTGGGCAGAGAAACACTCTTCAAGACAATAGTGAAAAAACCTCTCTCATTCACCTGTGCAGTTAAATAGGATAGAATCAATTTCTGGATAAGGGCTTTATAAAGGAATCTAATTCATTTTTTTCCCTGTTCAGCCCGCAAATCAGGCAACTGTGAAAAAGGACATTGATGTTAAATGCCATTTGTTTGCAGGCTCATGTTTGTCAGAGTCTGGGTGGATCCAGTGGATGGTTTACAGAAGTCACATCTATGCTTTAAATGCAAGCGGTTAGGTTACTGGCAGAGCCAAGCCTTACTGTCTTTCTGTTCTTGCAGCCTAAGCACATTAGCCATTCACTCTTTGTGTGGAAGAAGAGACATGCTAACTATTTGTGGACAAGACAAACAGAAGATGAAGACTGCCACCTATTGCGTCCTGAAATAAAACACAGTTTCTGCATACAGCAAAAGAACATGCAGGCAATCCAATGATGGAACAAGATAGAACTTTCTCTTTTACGGGCTGGTTAGCATGTTAACACAGTGCATTAAACAGAGTTCTGTTCTTCCAGCTGTGCTGAGTTCACTGCCCTAGCCATCTCTGTCACCTTCCCACTAAAAACATTTTGGTTCCCCTAACATAAAACTTTAACTAAGTTGGTTGTGTCTCGAGTCTATGCCTCATTGATAAATTGAAAAACTTTACTTTCCTATAATTCAGTGGATATTGGCATCAACAAATCGAATTCATAGGAGATTCAAATTACTGGGTAAGGTATTTAAATTACAGGATGTATTTTCATCATTTTTAAGGTAAGCTTATATACTTTCATTTTTTTTTTTTTTTTTTTTTTTTACAGTGGAGGGAAAGAGAAAAATCCGTGTTCTTTGTTCTTGTTTGAATATTTAGCTTCACTCTGCCATTATCACGGCAGTGTATTTTATGCATATAAAACACTCAAAGCTCCGTGAAGTCACATGGCTGCTGCAGAGGAAATGGGCAGCTACAGTGAAAACTTTGACCTAGAACACTATTACAAATAGGTCAGACAACTAACTGTACTGAAAGGAACACAACTTCACTGACACACAGAGGCAACAGGGTGACCTGATTATGTATTAATTTTTCATCCATTTCACACCAGGATAAACAAGATTATTGACCATCTGTCCAGTACCAGTGGAAACCAGCATTACATTTTTCATAAAACTGAGAGCAAGAACAGAACCAAAGAAAAAAATCTAGTGCCACCAAATAATGCAGTGCTATTTAGTGTTTGCTTTTAGATTCTTATGAACCTGTGACTGCTCTTCAACTGAGCTGAACTGGCTGGGAGACCAGAACTTGGGCCTCTGAGACTTGATCCTTGCACTACACTGTTCCAGTACTACCGGCCTGCAGAGCTCGCCAATATGGCATAGCCTCTCTATTTCATCCTGACTTTTTTCTTTTTTTTTGAGGAAAAAAAGCTATTGGCTGAAAGAAATAGTCTGGATAGGCAAGCTTTCTAATGAAAGTGATAAATATTAAATACAATATGGTTTCCTCTACATTTAATACAAAATGTCAAAAATAAATATAATAAAAAATAAATACTTAATGTGAATTCTCAACTTAGAAGTTGTATTAATGATTATCTAGTCTGGCCTTTGTAACACGTGCAGAGATATTCTGGGAATTTCTATATCAAGCCAATAACTTCTGCCTGAGTAGAGCACTCAAAATGCTTTTGATCTGCATATAACAACATTAATGGAAGGAGTCTACCTACCAGCTATATCCCTGGGTAAACTAACTCCCCATTTGTGCTGTTACTGTTATTACTGTATATTGTTCCCAGTTTAAATATGCTTAACTTTGTCTTCATGTCACTGAAACTTTTAACAGTTACAAAGTTCTGTAAGTGAATGAATTTCCAGAATGCTAAGAGATATAAGCTCACATATTGCAACATCACGAAGACATGATGACAAAGACGTAAACATTGACAAAAGATGCAGAGTTCCAAGAAAAGTTACATTTCCGTTGTAGTCTACACAACATACATTATGTAACATTGCTAAATTGCACACTATTAATTAAACATACAGGCTACAGAAAGTTTCAGTCAGGATTACATTTGAACAGGCAGTACTTACAACCAGATTTATAACTCAATGAAGTATAACAGAAATCGCAGCAATCTGCACAGTCTAGACAATAACATCAGGAACATTGCAAAATGTATCTCATTGCCCACAGCGCCTGTGCCCTGGGCAAACCGTGCTTTGCTTCTGGTGTTTGCTGCCATCTCATGTATTTTAAGCGGTATTGCAGTGGAATTCTACAACAGAACTTCTGCCTCAAAAGTGAGGCATACCTTAGACAGGTATGCTACTGTCACATTAAGCAAACAAGTTGCTTAAAATTCTGAAGAGATCTCTTAGTATTACTGCTACACAATATGGAAGAAACCTACATTCAAAACCAAAAATGATATATTCTGCATCTTTGGGTGAAATACTGTGCTGTGCCCAGTTTTAGGCTTCCCACTAAACAAAAGACATCGACATACTTAAGTCCAGTGGAAGGCCACAAGGTTTTCAGGGGCTGGAGGATATGAAATATGAGGAGTGACTGAGGGAGCTGGTTTTGTTTAGCCTTAAGAGGACAAAGCTTTGGGGTGATCTCAGTGCTGTCCCAGTGCTATCTAGTGGGAGGGCATAGAAGAGATGGAGCCTCCTTGAAAACACACAGTGACAGGGCAAGACAAACCTATAAACCGCAATACAAGAAATTCACATTCTGTTAAGTACAAAAGTTTTCACTGTAAGTGGTACAACACAGAATCAGGGCCCAGAGGTTTCATGGAAGACAAACTTGTAACTTAAAGAGACATCAACTACTCACACAGGAGTGTCTTCTGACCTCTGCTAAGGGGGTGAGAGAGTGAAGGTATTTACACTATCATACAGCAGAAAGGTCATTATTTGGTCAGAAGCTTGTGCTGCCTAGATATTGCATCAGTAGCTGAAAACAGAGGCAAAGGATCTTACAGGTTTGTGGTGGTTAACCTTGGCTGAGCGCCAGGTGCCCACCAAGCCACTCTACCACCCCCCTTTTCTTCCCCTCTCCCTCCTCAGCAGAGCAAAAAGAAAGGGGAGGAATATAAAATGAGAAAACAAAAAGCAGTTTAATAATAATAATAATAATAGAAGCAAAGCCAAGCAAATCCGCGCGCGGAAGCAAAGGAAACAAAGTTTTATTCTCTACTTCCCATCAGCAGGCGATGTTTGGCCACTTCCTGGGAAGCAGGGCTCCAAGACGCGTAGTGGTTGCTCTGGAGGACACCGGCACGGCCCCCCCCTTCTCCTCCTTCTCCCTAGCTTTATAGCTGAGCTGATGCCATATGGTATGGAATATCCCTTTGGTCAGTTTGGGTCAGCTGTCCTGGTTGTGTCCCCTCCCAAGATCTTGTCCACCCCATCCCACTGGAGGGGTGAATGTTGGGATCCTTGCTCAGCAGTAGTCACAACACAGGTATGTTACCAGTACTCTTCTAGCTCCCAGCACAAAACACTGCTGCTATGTGGAAAACCAGCTCAGCCAGACCCACTACAAGGTTACATCCTTTTTTCCTAGTGGTTGTGTTCATGCGACCAGGGATGTTGTTACCAGCCAGCACTAACCTCAAGGCAGAGCCCAAAACATGAAGGGCAGGAAGATGGTGCACGGAAGTCAGCAAGACCCTTAGTAAAGGAGTAAGTAAGCAAGCAATAAGTAAGACCTTCAAAAGTCAAGAAACCACCTCAGTAAGAAAAAACATTCAACATGCCAATTAGAACACCTCAGCAAATTCACAGGTTCTTTGAGATTAACTCACTAAAGACGGTAATCAGTGAGTACTGAAACCACTGTGCTAGAGCAGTTTAATAAAGCTAAAATATTGATCTATTAACCATACATAGCTGCATAACTATTCTGAAGAAGGCCAGTGTCTTTACTTCCACCTAGCAAGACCAAGATGCTAAGATACTGGCTTTGAAAAATAACATCAAGGAAGCTTTTGATCACCAGAGCATGACAAGGGTTAATGTTCTCAGACTACCCACCTGCAAGCTCAGGTTGTTGCTTGGGAGTGCTGAGCCATGGGCACCGAGAGATGTATGGTTTGGAAGTACTGTAACACACGCCATGCACTTAAATGACCTCACAGACACTTGTCACCTGAAAGAAGACCAGATGAGAGGATGTGCTAACTCAACACTTTCAGGAATCCCTGCTGTACTTTCTCTTCAACAAGTACTCAGCATGAATCTTAAAGATTGTATTTGAAAACAATCATAAGTCATCAATCTTTCACATTTTATAATTGAATCAACAGGCAGACAACAAACTGAGTAAACTGCATTCAGCTGCACTGTTTTTCCCATAAGCATTAAATACACATTTTCTTTACCCCTCCATAAAAGCATGAGAAAGGTGGCAAACAACTCCCTCTATTTCTCCTATTTGGATTCAGTGAAATAAAATTCCCTTCTTTAGGCAGATGAGGTTGACTCGTTTTAGGCACTGCAATGTAGTGGTGCCGTATAGAGATACTTAAAGACAGAGTTGCATGAGTGCTCTTGGGACTGAAGATAAGAGTATACACAGTAGACTATCATTTAATGTGACATGAAATCAAAGTCTCTGAGCACAGCAAAGTTAAAGCATTAGATCTGTTTCTTTAAAAAAACTAAACAACCTCAAATCCTCTATTTTCAGGTTCTGTTAGTATTGAAAAAAGTCCTTGGCACTTTAAGATAAATAAAGATAAATGGCACTTAAGATAAAATCAAGTGTAAAGCAAGACTTCTTTTAACACAATAGGTATGCTTAAGGAAGCATCTCCAGAAAGAACTTCTCTTTTAGTTATCTTTTGGTCACTTTTCAGTTTCTTGAACAGAGCAATCAGGAGCCAAAATGAATGATAAACCGAGACTACTGGTTAGTAAGAAAACTCTAAACGTATCACGCGGTTGAAAAGAAAAGACTGATTTATTTTAGCAGCAACCTGAATAGTCAAAATTACATCGTACTGTGGCACTTTAGAAAGCGCACGCGTGACATACAGCCTTGTGGGGCTTAGTCACTAAAAACAACACGAAAGCTGTGGAAACAAAACGACTTTCACACATCAGTACTAAGGGCATGAAGGCGCACATGCGAACTGGGGAGCCAAGCCGACCTCGCGACTTGCTCTGAGAAACCCACCATTCCCACCGACCAGAGAGGTCTTGCCTGTCAAGTCTCGCAGAGGTCCGCACGCCAACTTTGCTCGTAACCTTAGGGCCCGTGTCTTCCTCGCGTGTTTCCCGGTGGGGGACA
>JAVFHW010056787.1:15459-71050 GCA_032159205.1 Eurystomus glaucurus suahelicus | reverse complement strand
GAGGGGTCGAGGAGAGGTCGGATTTAGACGTGGGCTTGTGGCAGGAGATGTTTTCTTCAGCATGTCGAGCTTGCTACAGGTCTATTCAATTAAAAAGCCATCAGACCTGTAGTATTAAAAAAGAAATAAAGAAAAAAAAATACAACAAAGAAAAGGTAGAACATAAAATAACTTGCAACTGCCTTTGCAGCTGCTGTCTGCAGTTCTGGAGCGCACACCCATCCACCTTTGTGTATTAACTGCTGCACGCATCTGTGTTCTATGGTTTTTCCTCCCTGGGCAGAAAGTCAAGCCCTGATCCCATAACTGCCTGTGCATTTGCTCAAGTCTGCATGCATGAGTCGCCCTGTTGAAGATCATACAAAATTTGCATGTGCAAACACTAAGAATGTGCATAAATGTCTTTTTTTTTTTTTTTAATGGTGGCTAACTTGCCCATATTACATGAGAGAAGGGCTCAAGGAGATTTCTCGTTTGACAAACCATACTAGGTATGTATGTAAGTGGCACAAAGAATGATACCTCTGCTTTTAAACCCCTGCCCCAAATAAACCACTGCTGCTCCCAGGAAATACCACTTCCATTTTCTTGTTTGGTGCAGATGATATTTGAACTTGCACAGTGGGGTGCTGGGACCTCTGCATCCATCCTGTAGCCACAAAACCAGTGTTCTATGAGCACTCTGAAGTTCAGGACAAAAGTAATCATATATATTCATAAAAATGCAGCCTTTTGAACAACTTACGGAATATGAAGTCTTGGAAAAGCTTAAAAATTCAACTTCCTAACCTTGTTTGTTGGGAAATACCTACCCAATGAGAATGTCATCTCATTGCACAAAAATTTAGATAAATGTATTCATGTTTTTCTAAACGCATTTTTCAAACAAGGTTCTTAAATCCTTATGATGGCAGACAGTTCTCTAGAGAACAGATGGTTCCTTTTTCCCTCTCTTTAGTCTATTTAGATCCATACATCATGCACATCATGACAAAAATTACCCCCCAAGTCAGTTAAAGTTATCATATATGTATAAATCACTGATTAATCAAGTGAGAGGGTGGGCTCAGTGAACTCAAAACCTGTTTTAAAACCTTTAATTATAATTTTTAAATGGTTCATATAGCTACATCCCACAGCTCAGCAGTTTAATCAAGACTAGTCTTTGTTATTAGCAGTCCAAGTGAACTATTTCATGTCTTCTGTTCTTGAAGATCCTTTTCACACTAGTGCACATTAGCTGATTTGTCCACAGGGAACGTATAAAATACGCACTCATGTTCAGCTGATGCCAGTGTTTGGAGAACTGAGCCATTAACATATGAATTTGTCTGCTAGCCAGCTACTGCCAATAGCGATCCGCAGATCCAGCAGCAGTACCAGAACATACTATTTGCGGTAAAAACCTGGGAGTGAGTCCTGTACTAAAGAAGTCAGACAATTAGCCAGAGGAGCAGAGGAAGAGGGATGGGATCTGTAATAGGAACCAGTATGAGCCCTGAGGAGCTCAGGAAAGCAAAATAATTTTTCACAGGGGCAAAAATTTAGGGCCTAAGGTGTGTAAGGCCAGCCCTGCCTCAGTATTTCAAGTATCTGGCCAGCTCACAACTTGTAAGAAATAGTAATCTGTTTCCCAATTCCATTAGGAAACTGAGCTCATTTTTACTTTCCTCTACAAGAAAAAACAGAGGTCAAGCACCACAAAGGAAAATTTGCTGACATAAGCTCTCATCACACAAACTCTTCCAGATATGTTTAACTCAGGCATGTAAGTACAGGACCAGGGCATAAAGGCATTTTTGTCCATTGCCTGTTTGATGAGGTGCCCAGCACAATCCACTGCAGCCATTATGATCCAGTGCACCTTCATTAAAGTGATTAGTTTTAGCTGTAATCCAGTATTTTCAATGGGGTCATATAAACAAGACATTGAGCACCACAAGAACTTCCATATATGAAGTGACCTTCATCCATGTTCTAACATATTGGCAATGGGACTAACTGCCGACAGGAATCAGGTTAGCATATCTGGTATCTCACTAATTCTCACAACAGTTTTGCTCATAAACATCTGCTGCTTGTAGTTGAATATGCAGTAAAAGTCACTGATTACCTGATTTAGCCATTATCGCTATCACTTACCTATCACTGTTACTTACCAATCTGTAGAGATGCAGTTACTATATCTCATGCATGTGAGCTCCCAGGGGATAAGTCAAAATTTAAAGCAAGCGACAGATTAACCCTTTCATCTTATTCCTCATGTAGAGGCAAATCCGTGAGCAGAGAAAAGCGCTCAGATCTCTCCTGCTTTAAGTTATAACTGAACTAATTCTGTTCACTGGTTTTACTTTTCATCTGACTCTAACTAACTGCACCTTCTGAAGTTAACAGGGTATTTTCACAGACAGTGTCTGCTTCTAGCAGTGGTTATACTTGATGTTACTACGGAGGACTGGTATGCAGGCCAAGGTCACTGCTCAGTCTTGTATACTACATTGGGGGATGCAGAAAGTAAAAGGCCACATGTGCAGAGAGAAGCAGGCAGAACAGGTGACCCTAAACTGACCAACAAGGTATTCCATCTCATATATGTCATATTCTATATAAAGCTGAGGGATCATGAGTGTAAAGCTTCTTCTTCAATGGCCAGCATGTGAGGAAGACTATCCATTCTCCCTTGATCTCAATCATGTGTTCCTGAATCCAATTCCAGAATCCAGTTCCTGAATCCAGTTCCTGTCTGCTGCTAAATCCAGTCTGGGACTTCCCCAGTGCCTGCTCCACAGCATCAGTGGTGATGCTGACCTAACAGACATGGGGGGTGGGGGGGTTGATGCTGGTTTTGTATATACTTGTAAATATTCAATGTTATTGTTACTATTTTCATTAAAGCTGTTTTAGTTTTCTTTTCTAATCCATAAGTCTCTCTCTCGTATTCCCTTTCTCTTCCCTTTGGGGAAGAGAGAGGGATTAACAGGGAGCATCTGTCATTCATCTAGTGGCCGGCCTAGCTCTATACCTTGACAGATATAACGCAAGACATTTAAAATGAATACAGAAAGCAACAGCACCTGCTCTCTGGGCTAAATGGACAATCCTGAATGCATACTGCATTAAAGAAAAAAAATCCTACCAAGAGTACTGTTCAACAGTTATTGTCCAGTAGGGCCTGGAGTGAAAAATAAGGTACAACTGCAGCAGCACTGCACTGTTCTAGTTTCATACATGCCCACCTGCCTATACATCACTACCCTCAGATGCCTGCAGTCCTCTTCTGCAGAGAGGTTCTCGAGATATTCAACATGCTATTGACAGCTATACTTATTTGTGTCTCTTCTACCCAAAAAGAGGACTGAAGCGGGCAATTGAACAAGAATCATTACTATCTAGCATTTTACAGCATTCAGGGGCTGAAGTTTGGGTGTGTTGCTAATGTGCATGAAGGGATGTGATTCTCCCCCTCTATTCTGCTCTCATGATCCCCCATTTGGAGTACAGTGTTCAGCCTTGGTGCCCTAAGCATTAAGAAAGACATGGACCTGTTGGAGAGGGTCCAGAGGAGGGTCACAAAGATGATCAGGGGGCTGGAGCACCTCCACTAGGAGGACAGGCTGAGAAAATTGGAGTTGTTCAGCCTGGAGGAGGAAAGGCTCTGGTGAGACATTATAGCAGCCTTCCAGTACCTAAAGGGGGCTTGCAAGAAAGCTGGAAGGGGACATTTTACAAAAGCGTATAGTGATAGAACAAGACGAGGGGTAAAAATTCCAAACACAAAGTGGGTAGATTGAGGTTAGATATTAGGAAGAAATTCTTTACTGTGAGGCTGGTGAGACACAGGGGCATGTTGCCAAGAGACGTTGTGGATACCCTATCCCTGGATGTGTTCAAGACCACGTTGGATGGGGATTTGAGCAACCAGCTCTAGTTGGAGGTGTTCCTGTCCATAACAGGGGTGTTGCACTAGATGACTTGTAAAGGTCCCTTCCACACCAAACTGTTCTATGATTCTATGAATTCACATGCCTCGCTTTACTAATGAAGGTTTTACTTAAAACACACAGTCATGGATATTATCATCTAACAATTTATCCAGACCCTAAGTTACTACTACACATCACACACATAAGCATCCACTGCACAGTAACAAGCCACAGTCAAAACCACTGTAAAAATAAATGTATTCATATATTGATCTGTTTTGTATTTCCTCCAAAAAATGTAGTGATTTGACATTATACTGTATGCAATACAGTAGGGAGCCTTAAAGTAAAACATGCCAGTCAAGACCAATTAAATACGATAAATGCTAAATTAAGGCCAATATTCACATCTATAACACAGTAATAACAGAAAAAAACCCCCCCTTAAATGTCTCCAACATACACTTCAATAGCTGATTAAATGTATTAGGATTTCTATAGCAATAAACTCCTTGGGGACCTCTGAACTGACATGGCACTGAGGAAAAATCCATTGTTCTTTTTGCTTGCTTATTTAACAAGACCCTAGAAGATTGCAGCCCTACAAACACACAATAATTAGGGAAATCATAAGCAACTCTTACTCTCTGATATTTTAATAAAGAAGACATGACATTAAATATACTTCCTCCGCCCAAAAATGTACAGTTTTCAGGGTATTTATTGTAAACTATAGAGTTAAAACTAGAAACTGCAAGATGTGTCACAACAACCCCCAGCAACGCTAGGGGGAGGAGTGGCTGGAGAGCTGCCTGGCAGAAAAGGATCTGGCGGTGCTGGTGGACAGCCGGCTGAACATGAGCCAGCAGTGTGCCCAGGTGGCCAAGAAGGCCAACGGCATCCTGACCTGTATCAGAAACGGTGTGACCAGCAGGAGGAGGGAGGTGATTGTGCCCCTGTACTCGGCACTCGTGAGACCGCACCTTGAGTACTGTGTCCAGTTTTGGTCACCACAGTACAAGAAGGACATTGAGGTGCTGGAGCGGGTACAGAGAAGGGCAACAAGGCTGGTGAAAGGGCTGGAGAGCATGCCCTATGAAGAGTGGCTGAGGGAACTGGGGCTGTTTAGTCTGGAGAAGAGGAGACTGAGGGGAGACCTCATTGCCCTCTACAACTACCTAAAAGGAGGTTGTAGCAAGGCTGGTGTTGGTCTCTTCTCTCAAATTAGTAATGATAGGACGAGGGGAAATGGCCTCAAGTTGCGTCAGGGGAGGTTTAGATTAGATATTAGGAAGAAATTCTTCACCGAGAGGGTGGTTAGGCACTGGAACAGACTGCCCAGAGAGGTGGTGGAGTCACCATCCCTGGAGGTGTTTAAAAACAAATAGATGCAGTGCTTGAGGCTATGGTGTAGTGGTTAGAGAGGATTTGGTGTAGTGGTGTAGTGGTTAGAGTGATGCTAAGAGAAGGTTGGACTTGATGACCCTGGAGGTCCTTTCCAACCATAACAATTCTGTGATTCTGTGATTCTATGTGTATATTTCTATCAAAACAAGAAAATTTTCTGTCTTTAGCTACTGTTTATTGCACATGATTTTGTATGTGATGTGGTGTTACAGAGTCTGTGTCTATTTTTTGACAAGTTACCCCTACGCAAAGAAGAACCAGATGATCCTGTTTTATTTTGCTTATGCTCGGCTTCCTCAGCAGAACTTAAATAGGCTTTAATAGTAAAAATAATTGGGTGGCAAGATGTAACAATCCAGCCTACCAGGAGAAAAAAAAATTATCTCCAGGACTTTAAGTCACGCTCTGACAATTTAGATTGGTACCTTGTGGCCTCAGTTGGCAGAAAAATAGAGGGTGTGAAGATCTGTAGACATTTAGGAAGTGAGCTTTCCGTGGAGAAAAGCGTGTCTTCTTCAAAGAATGCTACCTAATGGATAAACTGCCACCCTTCTTATTAAAACAGGACTGAGTAGACCTGTGCTCAAGCACAGAAAAGAGAAGATTATTGTCTCCAAACTACTGCATTCTTTCGTACCACATTAGAGGAGCTCCAGAAGTGTATCTTTGGGGTAAGACAATGAGCAATGATGTGCCAAAACCTTCATGCCCAAGGAGCTGGTGCTATGCCTGTTCAAGGCGCTAGGTATACTCTGATATTCTTGTGAAAGGCAGTTGTTCTGAATACACTTAATGAAGCATCTTTTATCCCAAAGATAGTCTGGCCATGCTGATGGGCAAATTACAAAGGACTCAGGCAGTCAGTCTGCTGTTGTTGGAGTCCCATACTCTTCAAACACAAAAGAAACCATGTTTGTCTGCAATTACCATCTTTTTTTTTTCCTCTCCTCAACTTTCTGAATGCAAGTTTTGGGGGGCATAATAGCCAAAAGATCCTCAGTTATGTTTCCCAGAGGGTCATTAGACCTCTTCATGCTATGTAAATAAACCGAGGTACACACTAAACCTAAGCAATGAGTTAGGCAAGCCAAACATAGGCTGAGAGGACTGTCCCAGCCAGAACTCCAAGACAGTTCAGGAACAAAACCAGTCAAGGCCTATTTAAAGTGACAGATGCCAATTAAGATGAACATTTTAACCAGGAGTGTCTCTCACACATAAAAGACAGGTAGTGTTTATGTAGACAAGCTGCCAGTAGGAAGTCTGATAGAGAAAACTACTGATTACTGTTATAAATTTTATTAAACTCATTGCTGCAAACCTTAGTTTTTAAAAACTAGTCAGATCCAAAGTGTTTTAAAGGTATTAGATCTTTATTCTGTTTCTCTTCAGATGTCTGGATATTGCAGCCACATTTACAACTGAGATCTCCAACGATCACCTTAAATACAGTTTCTAGATTAAAGCTGTCATTCTCATATAGCTAACTCAGTTTGTAATATTGTGAGATCTGTACTAAAATAGTATCAGCTATAGTGTGCAGCAAGATTTCATGTTTTGGATAATCTGAAAATCTAGAGGTTTTCTAGTACAGTTTATATGAACGATTGCCCTTCCTGGAAAAGCAGTCCTCTTCAGCTCTAGCTTGAATGCAGAAAATGCAGTCCTTGTTTGGAGAACATCACCTATCATGAGCTATGATGAGATGGAATGGTGATGGAATGTTGTAGGTAATCAGAAAAAAACTACAGTCGCTGCACTCATCTATGTTTATTTCATAAGCAAAAGGATTTCAGCAGCTCCCTGCAAGTGATCAAGAAAACAAGGAGCTTGTCATATATCTTGTAGACTCAGATACTTGTTAAGTGAAAATACAGACTGAAACATGTCAGGTGTAGCCTGCTGTGACTTCCTTTTAAGTTTTCTTTCTGTAGTTGGAGGATGAGAAGGATTCCCTCACCCTGGTGAGAAGGATTTCACACCAGTCAGTGAACCTCAGTGATGCTGAGCATGCAGAGGGATCGCTCCAGTTCAAAGTCAGACTGGACCCCTAAACTGCCTAATTTATTTCTTGTGTATCACATCCCCTTGAACATGGAGAACACTTCTTGCTGCAGAACCTAGTAACTTACTCTGAGAAAGTGTATTTTCTGGAATTATCAAGTCAGGCTGAACAACAGGAAGATCTGGAATGTTTGCCCCTTTTCTGGGAGTTTGTAAGTGTGGTTACACCTGACTGACATGTTTGTGCATACATCATTTAATAGCCTTTGATTCTCTCCTTAAAACATGAAAACAATGTAAATGAGAACTCCATGGGACAGGAAGTCCCTTAATAAGCCAAAGAAATTAAAGAACTCAGCTTGCATTCAGAAAAAAATTTCTCATCCCCTAAAATTATTTAAGAAACTGGATGAGGTAAATAAGAGATTCACAGCATTTTTTACAGTTCTGGTACTGCTGCATTTCATATTGTCATAGTGTAAGTCCAACACGGCCTTTAAGACCATAGCAATACTTACTGTTGCTCATCATTCTGTATAGCTAACAGTCTAACTTCTTGCCACCCCATTTTTGAGTTCAGGTTACTTGGTCATGCTAACATACAGCTGGCCAAAAAGAAGCTCAATGTCAAGTATGGGGAGGAGAGAGCAAAATGAAAGGGCAAAAGAAAGGGGAGGAGGAGAAACAAACTGATCTGTTTGTTGCTGGAGTGACAACAACTGAAAACTAGGAAAACAAAAGAAGCAATAAGAGTCACAACAGAGAAGAATCATAGACTCACAGAATCATAGAATTGTTCTGGTTGGAAGAGACCTTTAAGACCATCAAGTCCAACCATTAACCCAGCACTGCTTGTGTTACCTCTAAACCATGTTCCTCAGCACCACATCTGCACATAAGATAGAAACAAAAGGAAAAAAAGTGGAGGAAAAAAAAACATATAAACTGAGAAACAGAAAGAAGATGAGTGTATAGTAAAAATTCTCTAAGCAGGAGATGTTTCTGTAGGAGCTGGGCCTGCTTCTGTAGGAGCTGGGCCTGACAGAAAGACAGGATCAGTCTGGGTCATGAAAATGTAAACAGCTTTGATGGAATTGAAGTGCAAATGCTGCTTGCACAGATCTTATCCTCCAATGTAACATTTTGCCTTGAAGGCAACTAGAGTGTGGTTTGAGCGCCTTGGGTGTTCCAGCAGGTCGGTTCACCACAACCCCATTACCTGCTTCCACAGCCCACCTGTGCTCCTCACAGTCCCAAACTGCCCTTCCCACCTGGCTTCTTGCTGTGCTACCTGGTGTAACATGACTTTCAAACATGTGCTTCTGGTGTTTCAGGCAGGGAGCTGATGTGTGTCACTGTAACTCCTCCTAACCACGTGGGTTAAACAGCAAGGCAGGTACTAGTTGCTTACGTAAAGTCTTTCTGGCATTTGTGAAGCTTGTTTTTCACTACTGAATGTAATGTACAAAATGAAGCCATTGCTGATGAAGCAAAATATGTTCCTATACCTTGAAAAAAAAAAAAGGATTTTGTCACAGTCATAAAAAACAATGCATCCTATGTTGGATGTTGGTAAATGATCCTGATGATCTCAAGCATATACCTCCATGCACAGCACACAATATATGTATTATATACAAACTGACTACAGTATGAACATCTACACAAAAGTAGGAATGTTCCTCAGCTAACGCAACATCTAAAATGTATTACTATTCTAATATATGCATGTTTTCAAACCCATCACATTACAGAATAGCACAGATTGCCAGGGATTGATACAGCAGCACTGCAAGAATGTAAGAGCTTTGTAAACAGCATCTGCGAGGAGAAGATTAATGAGGTTAAGCCATTCCTTCTCTACTAATACTTCTACAGAAAAGCTTATTCTTTACTACCTGAGAGTCTTCCATATTCACAATACCAAGTTCACTGACAGTGTTTCCATTGCTGCTAGCAGTGAATGATCACAATGAATTTTTAATTTGCCTGTGTGTGCATTCTATACCATTTTCATGCTGTTTTGATAGGGTCTGGATTCCAAGCATCTTACTTCGTTGCCAGAACAGCATACCTGAAATAAGCAATGGTTGCTTATTTATATCTTAAAGTCTGTTAACCCAACTGATGCTTAAAGCCAAGTTCTGCACCATTCCTTGCATATTTATAGACATATGTTTGCACAGACTATAATGTTACCAAGCTTACCAATTAAAATTTAGGCCTAATTATGATGTACTTTTATTTGTTTCTGTCTGTACAGTCAAAAATTACTTAATAGATTATTAAAAACTAAGTAAAAGTCTTTTATTTATACTGCTTTTTTTATAAAGAGGTGTAAAGAAAACCAAGAAGGCAATATTGACTACATACCAATCATTACTAATGCTTCAGCTTTTTTGTAAAATGTGTAAGGAGTAGCAGAGAGCTAGGTGAAACAGTTTTGACCTTTTCAAAATAATAATTGTGTCTTCTAAAGGAATTTTTTCATCTACTAATTTGATGCTTTGAAAGAAAGTATGACACTACTCAGCGTGGTATCAGCCTGAAGTTTCCAGGATCCCATTTGAGGAACAAATTTAAGAAGCTCACCTGCTTCTTATTCCTCCCTGTGTAATCCTTCTGGTTTTGGAGAAACCAAGTTCAGAACACAATTGAGCATAACTTGTCCTGCGTAAAGGTGTCCAGGTGCTGGGGGGGGGGGGGGGGGGCTGCAGTGGTGATCTCTGTGTGAAGAGGATAGGTCTATCCCACACAGAGATGGTTCCAGCCAGGTCCAGTGGACCCACTGTAGGGCACCGCTGATCCCTTAGCCAAGATGGCAGTGACTCTGTAATAACATATTTAAGAAAATGAAAAAATGCTGCACAGCAGCTGTGAGGGAGGACCAAGACAAATCTGAGAAGCAGCCCTGCAGACACCAAGGTCAGTGAAGAGGTGCTCCAGGTGCTGGAGCAGAGATTCTCCTACAGTCTGTGGAGAAGACCATGGTGGAGCAGGTTGTGCCCCTGCAGATCATGGCGGACCACAGCAGAGCAGTTATCAACACTGTAGACCATGAAGGACCCTATACTGCAGCAGGTGGATATGCCCTGAAGGAAGCTACAGCCTGTGGAGAGCCCACTCCAGAGGAGCTATGGCCTGTGGAGAGCAGCCCACATAGGAGCAGGTTTTCTAGCAGGACCTGTGACCCTGTGGTGGACCCATGATGGAACAGCCAGTTTCTGAAGGGCAGCACTCTGTGCTGAGAACCTATGCTGGAGCAGAAATGCAGCCCATGAGTATTACCCATGTTGGAGCAGTTTGTGAAGGACTGTATCCCATGGGAGGGACCACACGCTGGAGCAGGGGAAAAGTGTGAGGAGGAAGAAGCAGCATAGAGGAACTGTTATGGACTGACCACAGCCCCCATTCCTCATCTCCCTGAACTGCTAGGGGCTGGGGGGAGAAGGAAATAGAAGAGTTGGGAGTGAAGGAAACAACTTGAGCCTGGGAAGAAGTGGGGGTGGTCTTTTAGATTTTTGTTTCTTTCTCAGCATCCTACTCTATTTTTAATTGGCAATGGTTTAAATCAATTTTCCCCAATTCAAGACTGTTTTGCCCATGACAGTAATTGGTGAGAAATCTCCCTGTCCTTATCTTGACCTGTGAGCTTTTAATGTTATTTTCTGCCCTTGTCCAGTTGAAGAGGGGGAGTGAAACAGCAGCTGAGTGGGCATCTGGCACTCAGTCCAAGTTGGCCCACCACAGAACTGATGATAATTCAGCTGATGTCAAAGTGAAACCTTAGGATCATGTTATCAGAGGATAAATTTAGAAGGAGTCTCAGGCAGTTTCTAGGTCAAACTCCTGCTCAAAACACAATCAGCTATGAGGCCAGACAAGGTTGCCTCAGGACATTATTTAGCCCTGTTTAAAACCTCAAAGGATGGAGGCTGAACAGCTTTATACTCCCACTCAAGCAAATGACAGACATCATGGCAGAATATTGTTCGCAACTGCACAAACATGCACAAGAAAGCCACTAAATCAGGCTCCATGTTAGTTAGCATGTTTGAACATACCGATGTTCTCCAATCACAGAGTATTGCCTTCATGAGCTTCTCCAACATAGGTATGCCTAATGCCCTTTAGACAAGCCATATACAAGATTAATAATTTTGCCATAATCACAAAGAAGACTTATTAACAGTGAGAGCTTTCATTTTACCTTCTGTGAGAGTATGAGCTTTAAGTTCATGGATGAAATCTGAGCAACTGGGTCACTGGGTTTTGAGATTATTCAAACACCAAGAGAGTTAGCCACAACCTGCACAGCATTTGTGGGATTATCCTGTATATTTCTTGATAAACAGAAAATACTTGGTAAAAGAATACTGAGAAGTTATTCAGTTATAGTTAAATTATTAACCTTGTTAAGAGTTTGATTGCTGGTTAGTCAGGATCACCAGTTTATTGGGAAAAACACTTAGAAAAGTTCCTCAACATTAAGTATTTTCCAGGATGCTCCTCCATGGTATCAGCTTGCTCAGAACAGCTTGCTTTAACAAAAAATTCTTTTGGTTTTCCTCTTTATCAAGGGCTGGATGCATGGACAGAACCGCTACCACCTACAGAATCGCTGGCCAGAAGACAGGATCCTTGAAGCCAGACTAACATCACAATCTATCCTGTGAAGGTCAGTTTTAAATAAGCCAATAGCCACTCCTCAAGTCCAAGCATAATGAGTTCAGGGTTTAAACTCATGGCCAGAGAAATCAATGGTTCTTTATCTGTGGAATTTTTTCATAATATCTAAAGCCATTTCTAATACCTGCAGCTGATCATGCATGAATTCCTGTTACACCTTCTGGTATTTCATTACTCAGCCTTCTGAAGGGGAGCATGTGCTCAATACCTTACTACAGTTAGGACAGTAGTTATTCCCTTTGCAGTGGGCATGTTATGACACAATGTCTGTAGCAGAACAGTGGATTAGGAACAATGGTCATTTCTATTCCTATGTTTCTCCCTCCTAGGCAGGTTCAGTGAAAGGGGGTTTAGCTAGCTATGCCACCTCAGGGCACGGCTCCTGGTCCCAGGTCACTCTCCCACACATTGTTCTATCTGGAGTGGGCACATAAAAATGGCTTGCAAACAAATATGATTTCTAAACAAAGGACGTTCTTTCTCAGCAGTCTCCTAGGACTTCGTTCATTAGCAGCCTAGAAAGACAATCACGAGGTTTGGTTTTTCATACAACTTTTGGAAACTCCTCTTTTTCTGCTGTGTTGTTAATAAGCTAACAGAAAAAGATTCTAGGTGCAGCAGGGTGCCCATTGCTCTTCTTCCATCTCCAGCAACTTGTGTGAATGCTTAGAAGAGTGATAAACTGATTAATTTACACGTCGAAGTCCTTGAGCCATGTCCTGTAAAAACAGTTATCTTCTTCACAGGGTAAGTTTCCCACCATACTATTTTCTTCTGACATCCAGCATCAACTGCCTCCAGAGCTGGCATCTGCTGTGCATTGATTTGCTTTCAAGTTTCTTTTTCCTTAAATATCCATTATTTCCCAATCAAAGGAGATCAATTTTTGATCCTCTATTGATAGGAAATTCTAACATCTAGTTACAACAATAGCAATAAAAAACACTATTAAAAATCATTAAGGGAATATAAACCATAAAATTTAGTATTTTAAAGCTCTGTGAAAACATAAAGATAACTGTTTGATCCTCAAGAAAAGGAGCAAGTGAGATGGAGAAAGGTTACTATGCTTTTTCTGTAGCTGAGAAAACAGAGGTATAGGCAGGCATTTCACCAGGGAGTTATGCTGATTCAGTGGAAAAGTAGGAATTGTATCTCAAATGCCAGTCTCTTATCTGCAAACAGGTTGGTTATTGCCTTTTAGTATGCTGTTTCTTCTCATCTCCATCATAAAAAATGCCAATGATTAAAATATTAGTGAACAAGTTAAGTCATCACTTCTGAAGAGAGTATAACTGTCACGGTAACAGGCCCAGAACATTAGATGGATATATGTATTAAACAATGTTTTTAAAAAGGCAGATTTCAAATCTCAGATTATCAAAACCAGAAACAGTTAAATCTCAGTATGGTGAAATTCATTCTTAATGTTTGCTGTTCCATTATTTTTAGTTTTACTTTGGTTTTCATGCATTAAAAAAAATCCTATGTATGTCCTATGATAATATTTAGATTCCTAGGCCCACAGGGGTAACATCAGTGGGATTTTTCCTTGAGCAGAGCATGTTTATAGATCTGGAATTCAGCCTTGAATTATGTTTCTTTCAACATGGAAGAAGTGGTAGGTAGATTGTGTGTGAATAAAAGTATGTCTGTACAACTAAAATGAGAAATCAAACATTTTATTTTGTCATCTTACTTTAGTACAGAAATTTCATATGTGCCTCTTTTGTTGTGTATAAGATAAGGTCTTGAGATTAACCCAGTTTTTCTCCTCCAGAGAAGCCAGCAGGAATGAAGGCAATCAGCAGAGCACAAGATGTATATAATTTATATATATTATATGACCTCCGTGCTAAATGTCTGAAAATAATCTATGACATTAATGAGACTGCAGAGTGAGGATTTAAAAGCTTTGCTGATGTCATACTTGAGAGTAAGGACATGCCTCTTCTCATGGATCTCAGCCTTCTGCAAATAAAACTCCTACCTATCTATTTTGCTGTGCCATAGGACCCACATTCTCAATTATATCTTTGTGCTTAAGAACTGGGCTTTTTTTTCCGTTTGCTCCTGTCAATGACATTGATTTGGACGGACCTTGAGAAGAGTAAAGCCGACAGCAAAGCCCTCCATCCTCCCTGATAATGTAAAACATCCAGACAACTATGGCTCCTGTCTAATTACTTACAAATGGATCATTTACAGACAGCTTTCAGATAATCACTTTCTACTAAAGTATCAGGAATGTGACCTTCATACAATGAATCACATGGTCCTAGTTTGTTATACTGCTATTCCTCTTTGCACAAGAACAGGCCATTTTTCACTCCATGGTGGTTAAGATGTACATCCACAAAGAAAATTAATTCTCATTTCTGGATGTGAAAATGCGTATGTGTTTTCCTATGTTTTATTTTGTAGATACATCAAAATATGGGTGCATAAACCTCACAGCCTGTGGGAGATCACAAACATTGGTTTGTAGAATTCTGTAATACACAAGGACACAGAGACTTTTTATCCTGTAAATTTCTCTACTTTATTACAGATTACCACAAATTGAAAAAAAAAAAAAAAAAAATCACCACTATTAAGTATACCTATAATTAACACGGAAAAAATGTACCAAGCTATTACAAATTACTGTCAGCAATTAATAATATAGCATCAATCAATAGTATGGCAGCAATTAATAACAGCAGCAAACAAGTTGTATAGCAACCGCCAACAACAGCAAGAGCCACATAGATATATAGTAGTACAGCTTACTATGAATTGGTCATTAGTGAAGCAATTTATGAACAGTATAGCAGCAGGTATAATTATGATAGATGTATATATAATGTATATATATAGTAACGGCATCAAGAGAACTAGAGAGATTTCAGAAGAGGCCAAACCATCACAAAGGGAAGGACAAACTGATCCCAGAGTGTGACTTGGCCATCCCTGGAGCAAACCAAACTAACCCCAAAACTGGGCCCAAAGGAAGATGAGTAAGATAAACAGGCTGAGACTCTGTTCAAATACTATCTGCATCACAGAGTCTGGAGTCAGCCAGGCACCCCAGTGAGAGTCTAAGACTTTGTAGAAAGTTTATGAAGAATTCAGCCCCTTTAGCAAAGGACAAGTACATGCAGCGTAGGAAGTTCTCAGAGAGAGAAGATCCATTCTGGATAAAAATTAAGTCCTTTTTATATCATAGAGACATAAGAGGGTGTAGGACATCACCACTCTGAGTAGCCAACAGATGCTGTTAATTTCAACTTCTCACCCTAAGCAGCCAATAGATGATGCTATTCTTTCAGACCAGGGTGGTCTGAGTGAGTGGCTGCGTGGTGCTTAGTTGCTGGCTGGGGTTAAACCACAACATCCATAAATGAAGGTGAGAAGCGTTGAAATACTTAGATCTAATTTGTCCAGCCAGTTTATGGGTTACATATGAGTTTATGTGGTACATATGCATGTGTGTGGTATACTTGAAATAAGGTAGCATTTTTTAACATGGTTTGGATCAATTATAATCTGTAAGATTCTCCACCCTTACTGTACTATCTGATTTTGGACTTGTAAGATTTTGGTATATAGATCACAGACAGGAAAAGATGATTAATTTTCAGGAAAAAAAAAAAAGAAGTACTGCCAAAGCAATTCACAGAATAATTTTTTTAGGCAGTACTGTTGACTCTCTTGAGGAACCAGATGCCTTGCAGAGGGATCTAGATAGACTGGAGCAGTGGGCAGTCATTAATGACATGAAATTAACAAGAACGAATGCCAGATTATGCCCCTGGGATGGTCTAACACTGGACATAGTATAAAATGGGAAACGAGCGCCTGGAGAGCAGCCCTGCAGAAAGGGATTTGGGTGTGCTGGTTGACACTAAGCTCAATATGAGTCAGCAGTGTGTCCTGGCAGCCAGGAAGGCAAATCCCATCTCGGGGTGCATCAAACAGTGTAACCACCTGCTCAAAAGAAGCGATTATCTTGCTGTATTCAGCACTGGTGGCACCTCACCTGGAGTAGTGTGTGCAGTTCTGGGCTCCACAATTTAAGAAGGATGCGAAGGCCCTTGAATGCATCATCAGGAGGGCAGCAAAGCTGGTGGTAGGGCTGAAAGGCATGCCCTGATATCCTGTAAGGAGTGTCTGAGGACTCGAGGCTGGTCTAGTTTGGAGAAAAGGAGGCTGTAGGAGCTGAGCTCTCTACAGTTTCCTAAGGGGAAATGGAGAGGGAAGTGCTGATCTCTTCTTCTCCCTGGCATCCGGAGACAGGACTCCTGGAAATGGCTTGAAGCTGCCTCAGGGGAGGTTTAGACTGGACATTAAGAAGCACTTCTTTAACGAGAGGGTGGTCAAACACTGGAACAGGCTTCCTGGAGTGGTGTTTGATGCCTGAAGCTGGTCAGTGTTTAAAAGGCATTTGGATAATGTCCTTCATAACATACTTTAACTTTTGGTGAGCCCTGAAGTGGTCAGGCAGTTGGACTAGATTATTGTTGTAAGTCCCTTCCAACAGGAATATTTTATTCTGTTCTATACGAATCTGTCATTCAAAGACTTCTCTCATGAAGACAAATCATTGCTCAAAAACTCAATACCCCTGAACTGTAAACTCATCCTTTATATCTGATCTAAAACTAAAGCTGATCAAAATGTTCAAAGTAAATTCAATGCCTTTCACGTTGAAGTTTAGGTGCATAGTAGTTTTTGTTGTAACTCCCTTTCAGAAGCCCTAGAACATGACACAGAATTCCTAATCTCTTTTAAGATTTTGCAAATTACTTCATAGAAGTACATAGTAAATGGCTAGTAGAGGAGGCAATCCCCATCATTGGTTATATATGTAAAGTAGAAGGACAGGATAATTCAATAGTGAAAGACAAAAGCCCAGAGATGCATTAGAGAAAGACTGATGACCTAATGTCACAGTAGCTGTGTAATGATACCATCATTTGTCACACCCCTGCACTGGTTCTGCAGCAGAAAAACCTGCTCACATCACTACATCAGTGAGCAAGCCAAGAGGTACAGAAAAGAAACATAATGTTCAGGACAGACTGAGGGCAGAAACAGCCAAAAGCACAACAGCCCAGGATCCAACATAGCACATTTTGGTACGTGGGCCAAGATCTGAGCAAGGTTGAGCAGCCTAGTCAGTAACAGGGTAAAACAGGTTAAAATAGGGGCAAGAAACAAAAGCAGGAAAAAGACCTTAGACCTAAGGTAAGGGTCTGGGTAGGAAGATAGGTCAGAGCAGACCTCCAAGAGTGGTCAGAAATCTCTGTTCTGCTTGCTAGTTAGAAAGCTGTCTATGGAATGGAGCCTGTGCTTCCTGAGTTTGGTAGCCTTTGCTGAAGTCAGACAATTGCTCTTAGCCAGTGCAGACTGGAGTGGCTAAAGAGGGGTTAGGGCTGCAGTCACTTTCTGCAGATTAAGTTTCATTCATTTATGGGAAGGAAGGATCAAGGAAGCAAAGTCTAACAGTCCCAAAGATGCCATCCTCCGTTTTTTCCTGATACCCAATCTGAACAGCCAGTGCAGATCATGGCGCTGTTAACAACCTGTCTTTTGCAGCTGTGAAAATCAAATGTACTTGTTAGCCCATTTTAAATAAAGTCACAATGGTGTTGCTATTTTGTTCCAATTTCTGTGAACTATTGCATTTTGTGTTTTAGTAAGAAAGATGGATATTGTATGTGCAGTGTTAAGTACAGGGGGAAGAGAAAATTAGCTATATAATCGTTTCTGGAAACCCTTGTGGCAAATTTAGTAAACAATATTCCTGGAGAGGCTTTGGAATACTTGTAAGGGCTGAATAAAGAACAGTCAGGCCAAGCTTCATTCCTAGTTGTCCCAGGGCGTTTAATCTTCTTCCAATAAAACTAACAATAAATAGCACTGTATTTGTCTCAGTTGGTCACAGCTATTCCTGTCTCGTGGTTATGGACTGCAGGGATAGTAGCAATGCTCACTTCCCCTTTAGTACAGCTGGGGCAGCATAAATCGTGATGCCACTAGATGGCATTCACAGCACGGGCCATAAATTTCACTGCAGCCTTGTCAGGATATCCTTGACCCCGTTAGTAATAAATTAAGGAAGACCATAATGTGCCTAGAAGACCATGATGTTTTATTCAATGAATTCTTAAATAAGAATACGGATGCCTCCAGGGAATCTTGAAACAGAGAAACACCAAAGTTGTCTGTCTTAAAGGGCATTTCTCTCACTACAGTCCCATAGAAAACAGGCATTTTGAAGGAGAGGTATGACCGCTGCAGTGATGTATTATACAAAACATCCCAGAAATGTTCTGATGAGATAAAATAAATCATAGAAATGGCAAGAAAAGTAGAAGTCTGTGGAGATGGAAGTAAACCACTAGCTACATACACATGCAAAGCATATATATATATACATCTTAACCCTACACCTCTGCCTCTTGACATAGCCAAGAATGATTAGACTAGCCTGCAAACAAAACCAAACTAGGCCAGACATCCTGAGCACAATCTTTTTAATCTGTCTGAAAACACTTTATCAATTCATATGGAAAGGAAAGTTTATTTTAAAATACCAGTGCCACAGTTTAAAAGTAGAAAGAATAAGGTCTTAATTACAGTGCAAGGCAGAAGAATGCCTGAAAGTTTCAGTTTTCTCTCTTGTTACATCTTCTTTTCTTTTCTTCAGAGCCACATCTCTGTTTCTTTTCTTGAGGTTCACACAAGTGTAAATATACACACTACTTTCAAAGTATAAGAGAATATGCATGCAAGAGGTGGCCACAGATAGGTGTTCAAAAGCAGTTTTATGCTACCTTCGTGCATTTCTTACAAAGACCTAGTAGTGTCCTGGCAAAAACAAGTGGGACAGCTCTCCTCATTCCCATTTCCCAAGAGTATTCTCAATTCAACCTGTGCCAAGAGAACATGGAAAAGGGACAGAGTCTTTCTGCCAACTCTTACAGTGTCTGGGGAAGATCAGTTAGCAGATTTTGTATGCAATCATTTGTAGAAACTATACAGCCCTTATACTGTAATAGTGTGAATGTGATGGAACCACAGACCAGTAATGTATTGGAACCAGCTCTAAGCAAAATGGAAACTAGTTTGTTTTCCAAGACCATAGTGATTTTCATTAGAAGTTTTTTTGTCGGTTAAAAAATATGAGAATTTCCTTTTACAGGAAAAAGTATTGATACAGTAGAAGCCTAAGAGTGTGAAGTATATTTTTCTCTGTTTTTCAGGGAACAAATAATGGATTGCTTGTACTACAAACTCTTTGGGAGAGAGAGTTTCTCTTCAGTTTGTGCAAATTGTCACCTTTGTACTACTCCAAAACAAATCAGTAATCACCAGGATAATAAAAATTGGCAGTCACAGAGAATGATCAAAGACATCTGGAGAGTCAGTAAATAAAAGATGGCGGGCTGACAAAGACAATGTCATACAGAAAGGGATGTCTTGTACTTGGAGCCACGCCCAATGGAGTAATCAGCAAACATGAGTAAAATAATACCAATATCCCAGAAGCCCAAATGAGACAGGGCACAAATAAGGCCATAAGCACACATTTCTGGAAGAGAAGAAAGACATGGCAATGGTCATTAAGGCCACTTTTTAGTTTATTTAGAGTGGTCTTGACCAATCATAGGGTAAAAAGCGGATTATTAGGAGCTGAAGAGAAAAGGGTGCTGTTATAGGCTGGTAGGAACATATCACCCTCTGGAGTTCATAGAAAAATCAAACAAGGACCAAGGTAAGTAAAGAACTGGACAGTAAGGAAGCCAGATTATCTCTTTTGATTTTTCAAATGTTTAAAGTCCTCTGCCACATTAAGGACTTCAAAGGCAGCCAGCAAATGATTGCAATGACAGTGACTGTGGTTCCCATATAAGTCTGACTTGGCTGTGGTACATGTAACCTCTGCCACAAAAACCAACATTCACTATTTATATCTGATGACCTATTTGAAAGACTCGAACAAATCATTGCGTCACAACAAATAGTGGCCAAAATATGTAAATCATTCTGGTATTTCCAGTGCAGCTAATTCTCTGAGCAAAGCATAACAGGAAATTCAGTATGCTAATAATTTTACAAATGCTAGAGGCATATCTTTGTAATGTGCATTCCTCTCTGAACTACCTTGACTATTCCTCAGCATGGAAACCTTCAGACACCTTGTGAAATGATGTGTTGAAAAAGGTGAAACATTCAGTACAGTAGAGTAGCACAATGGTCTTTGTAATACACCATTTATATTACCTTTCCTGATTAGCTACTGAGGCATATGAAATTATACTGGACTGCTGCATTTACTTCAATAAAATGAACACAAGCAGTAAGTTGTGATGTACTTTCACTTCAAATGAGTTAGCAGGAGTAGAATTCACATAGCAAACCACAGTGTCTGTAAAGGAAAAGCCATTCAGCTGTATTTTTTTTTCCTTTTTAATTAGGTCATCCTATAAAGCCACCCCAAGGCTGAGGGAACAGAAATAGCTTTCATGCCTTTTGCATGATGTAAAATAATACCTTGAAACTTTACAATCCTCACTACATCTTGCTCTGTTTACAACCAGGTGTGTTAGGCACTCTGTGCACTGCATCCAAGTTGCAGAGATGTTATTCTTCAAGCTATACGGCATAAAGAAGTCCACAGCTGTTTTTCTGGCTGAGTTAATGAGTTAATTGATTCAGAGGAGGCTGAAGAATATGTCTATTTGTGAAGTTAGTTTTTACTTCATAACTCAGTAGCTATGGTTTTCTTTCACTGTTCCCTTGTCCCCTCCCAAGCTTAACCTCTTCTTTCAGCCTTATCTCTGCTCTGAGAGTTTCCATTGCTCTACAATTTCTCCTTTCTCTCTTAAGTACTCTCTCTCCACATTCCCACACATACACTTGCTCTTCTATAAAACTTTCACCAGGGGTCAAACGAGCCTGAACATGCAAATTGTCTGATTAATTGGCAGGTGTTGGGGGGAAGGCTGCATATGCAGCTGCACAGATAAACCGTGAGCCATGGTAGCAGTTGCTGGCGGTTTTACTGGTTCTTCAGCAGCTTGGGTGCAGTGAAGGCGAAGGAGTTTGTTCTCCTCAGCCTCAACATGTTTCAGACATGTCCATGTTCAGATACTTCCATGTGACTGGGCTTTGGCTATTTGTCAGTATCAGAAAAGATCAGGAGGAGCTTGATATCAAAGCTGAAATGCAGTGTTGCTCCATTTGCCCATGATGTGGGCAAAAAGGAAGATCTGGGGCAAGCAACTGCTGAGAACTTGATATGCCTGGCATGGGAAGCAGGAGGGAGCTGCCAGACAGGACAGCAGGCAGCCAGGCTTGCTGCTCCCCTGCTGCCAAGGAAATGGGCTGGTGGGTGCTGTGACCGCTGGAGCCAGGGTAGCTGGGGTAGGCGTTGCTACACGCTGCTGCTTCCTCTGCAGCAGCAACACATAGACTGTTTGGCTTCCCTGGTCTGCAGCATAGGCCAAAAAGGTACTGTAATTTTGTTTCTCCCAGAAGTCTGTTGTCTTAGATGGCTGCCTTGAGTTAGCCCTGTCTCTATCAGGCTGCAAATTTTTGAATGTCAGAAGGTGCAAGAATTAAGGTTAACCTGTATATGCAGTCTCAGACAGCCTTTAGTCATATCTGCCTTGTCTCTGCAGAGCCCAAGCCTTAGTCAACATATAGAAATGGCAACATTCAATAACTAGATATTTTTTCTGCTCACTGTCAAAAGTTTAAGTTACAGATCTTAGGGTGGTTTTCTGCAAATTGTAAAGCCCTTCCTTCAAGGGAATTATTATGGGTTCCTTGCAACAGTACCCAGCCAATTCACAAATACTAATAAACTCATAAAGCACTTGCGAGATGATTGGTATCCGACTGATAATCCACAGAGCTCAGTAGCACTTCTGGAAGCACTTAGTCCATTGCACAAACCTCTGCCACTACAGCTGAGGAACTGATCCACTATTAGGATGTTTTCCTTTCTGCAGAAGGTGACCAGGGAATGAATGAAATGCTTTGCCTTTGAGTTTCAAATAAAGTTTTTGGCTGTAAAGGAATAGTGAAATTGAGGGCACATGCAGTCCAGCCTGGTACATGTACAATGTACAATGTACAATGTACATGTACAATGTATGACATAGTTACAGATGTAGCTGCATCAATGCAGGACTTGGCAGCCCAGGAGCATTGCCACACCAAGGTGGCTGCTCTTCCAGGATCCAAGCTAGTATTCTGCCAAGAAGTATATGGCAACTCATCAACATCAGTCAAAGCTCACGTGTACCGAAGCTGGAACTGTACAGCACCAGGCACGGCTCTATATTCTGACACACAGATTTGTCTGCTTTCTGTTCCTCAGGAGTAACATCTTCTCTTTTTCTTCCTCTGTGTTCATCCCAGCTGCATTCCTAGATCACCATTTACTCTTTGTCCTGCTCCCACCATTTTTTCTTTGTCCTGCTCCTGTTGTCTTCTCTAACTTAGCACCCTTCTTCCCTACTTAGGCTGCTGGTCCTCATCTAAGCCAAGAAATTCTGTAAGAAATTCTGAACACCTGGTGTCGTTCCTGCCTCTGTTTTACACGCATGGCTGCAGGCTGTCATCCTCTCAGCTTAAAGTGAAGCTTTAACTCGAGCCACAAATATATTTTCACATTTTTTCCTGGTTATGTATTACAGCATCACCCACCTTACTATCTGCAAGAAAGCAAGAAAGGCTCACTGAGGCAGGTGTCTCCCTTATTTAAAGGTGTCACCACACAGTGACCATAGGAAAATAACTTCCCTGTGCATCCTCATAAATACACATGGACCGTTAAAAATAAATCTCTCAAAGCTTTAACATATCAGAATACTTGTTACTATTCTGAAAGAAGGTAGAATAAGGAGAGAAACAAAACTAGTGGAATTAGAGAATCAAAGAAAGCACAATTGTGAGGGACCTTGAAAGATCATCTCATACTTTGTAATTCCTGTGACAAATGCCTGTCCAAGACTACTCCTGTGTCTTTTGGCAGTTCCTCTCCCAGTAGAACATCTTCCCTAATATCTAGCTAAAATCTCTCTTGCTCTGATTTAAGCTCATTACTTTTTATCCTCTCCACTTTGCACAGGTAACAAAGTGTTTGAGTTTGTAGCAGCCTTTTACACAGCTGCAGTATTGTGTATCCCATAAGTCTTCCTTAGGCCAAAGAACACACAGATCTTTTCTTACTGGTCATATTTAACCATTTTGAATTCCTTCTCCAGATTGTCTCCAATTACTTATAGGTTTCTTAAGGGCAATACCCAAGCCTGGGACAGACTCCAGCAGTGTCAAGCAGACAGATTAATGCTCTATTATACCCCAAATATCCTGTTGTTGCCATGGGCAACAGTGAGCATGAGTAGCCAGTGACTGAACTCCCTCCCATTAGCAAGAATAGTATTTGCCATCTAAGCAGACTTGAAAGATATACGGAAGATTGTAGAAAGCGGCCACGGGTGGATAAGGAAAGGAAACACCAGCTGAGTCCAGATAAAGGAGCATTTGTGGTGAGCGAAGACAACACCACATGCAAAGGAAGGACTGGAAAACTGTGAAGTGGCTGAGCAAAGAAACTGTGAACACTTTATGGGCTTGTTTACTTAAAGGAGATGCTTCCAGTTGTGCCAGATGTCTGGCATGTGCACTCTCCAGGTTCTCAGGGCTCCAGGCTCTGTGGCCAGCAACTTTGTGCTGTATAGTCATGTCTGGATCCATAATGTCTGTGTGTGCAGGGGGCAGGCTGCTTCAGTGGCAAGCTGCTTGAACTGGCCATATTTATCACCCTTTTCTACCATCTTTTTTTTTTTAACTGAAGTTTATCATGTAGTCTAGTGTTCTCCAATTTCCTTTTTGAAGGACTGCTTCATCATCAACTTTCCTCATTTTTAATTAGTGATAACACTTATCTATGTTACTCTGTTCCTTCTGAATGACATCCTAATTATTTTATTAGCCAAAATAATTTTGATTTCTAAACCCATCCTCCAATGTACTTACTGTCCATCCCACCTTCATTTCATTGTAAAGTAAACAAGCTTATACTTCGTTTATGCAGCTCTCTCATATTCTTTCTTTAGTGTCAGAGCTTGGAACTGGTACACTCCAAGAGTGTATTTAGGACCAATTTTATTAATTCTTTAGGCCTTGTTTTGCTTCCTCTAGCAGCTAGAGATTGAGAAAGGCAGGTTTTCAGAAAAAAAAAAAAAAAAAAAAAAAAAAAATGCTTTTCTGCTGCCCAATTTTTATTATAAATTAAAATTTTAAACAATTTTTAATAATTCTAAACCAAATATCAAATGCAATAGCTATTAAATGTGTGCCTGTTTCTCAACCCTATCAGAATTTGTCAGTCACTTGAATTACTATTTCAAATCTTTTTATTAAGAAAAAGAATGAAATCCATGTCTAAACTGCTTTTCATGTCTCCCTCTAATGAAAAATCTATATTTAAGTAATATTTTCATTAAATATATTAAAGCAGAATGGTGGAATGATATATACTAGTGTTAAATCAAAGCTATTTACTTTTAAATCAGATTTTTTTCCCATTTCCACTTCCAATACAAAACAGTAATATGGCTTCTTCTTAAACAGCTCTAGAAAACTCACTTTTCGGTGCTCCCTCTCTGAATAAAATACATTATCTGCATACATGGATTTCAAGTCTGCCTGCTGGGTCACTTGCTTCAGCATAAGCACAGACATAAGCATTTGCCATGGTGGAATGTAAGGAATTTAGATTGTAAGTTTTCTCTTTTCTCTATGGACCTGAAGGTGTCCAGCCTCTGGCAAACACTGGCTTTTTCTGCTATTGAAGTGACCAGCTAAATAGCTGTTAAAACTTACTTATTATCCACAAATTGCTCCCCAACTAACAATTTCCACAGCTTTTTTGATATTTCAAAGATTCCTCTTAGTATTTGCTACAAAATGTAGTTTACAGGTGAAATGAAGGTCACTTTCTAAAGCTGGTGATCTTAGCAGATCTAAGAAAACCCACTCTGCAGATACTGTTTCCACTGCATTAGTGACACCTTCCCTGCTTTCTAGACCACATCAAACCAGCATTGGCAGCAGTGAACAAATGTTTCCCTAAAACATGTGCATCTGGTAGTTACCATAGTAACACAGAGCTGTCAAGTGAAATTACCAAAGATCTGTAGCTCAAATTACTTCACCGACACTGCCATTAATTAAAATTCTAGGTGTTTTAAGCAAACACTTCAAGAAATAAAGAGCTAGCAGGGCATTCTCAAAGAGGTTGACAAAGTGGTGTCTGGTTTTAAAGTAAAGCCAAACTATTTGATAACCACACACAATTGCTTACAAATGCTTTCCTAATCACTAATTCCTGTTCAACATAGTGCATATTCAGCCACAGCCTCTGTCTAGCTTATCAAACACACAGCAAATTTTTTTTTGTGACATCACTAGTGCTTCTCAAGTCTTATTCTTGTGGAGATTACTGTGAGCTGAAGAGAAAAAGATGTTTTCTAAATGATCACACATGGAAGTGTTTTAAGTGCCTTAATTATGTTATGCGGGTGCCTCCATTTCAAGAGGACATTGGGTCTAGAAGTTTAACTCTAGAGAGTAAGCCTCCTTCACATCTCTGTTCATACATCTATTTATGAAAGTACTTCAGGTCCCAAATAATGCAGATTTTTTTTTTTTTTTTTTAAATTTTGCTATTAAAGAACAACTCCTCAGCTGCAAGGAATGTGAACAAAGGACCAACATTAAGTTTGTTTACCTCCATTTTGGGGGGCCTGACTTAGAATCATAGAATCATTCATGTTGGAAAAGACCCTTGGGATAATTGAGTCCATCCATCAACCCTACTCTACAAAGTTCTCCCCTAAACCATATCCACTAACACATCTAAACAGCCCTTAAACACATCCAGGGATGGTGACTCAACCACCTCCCTGGGCAGCCTGTTCTAGTATCTGACTACTCTTTCCAGGAAAATTTTTTTCCTAATGTCCAGTCTAAACCTACCTTGTTGCAGCTTGGAGCCATTCCGTCTTGGTCTATCACTAATTACCTGTGAGAAGAAACTAGCACCAACGTCTCTACAATGTTCTTTCAGGTAGTTGTAGAGAGTGATGATGTCTCCCCTTAGCCTCCTCTCCCTCAAACTAAATAGTCCCAGTTCCTTCAATCACTCTTCATAAGATTTATTCTCCAGGCCCTTCACCAGCTTCACTGCCCTTCTCTGCACTCACTCCAGCACCTTGATATCTCTCTTGTATTGAGGTGCCCAAAACTGGACACAGTACTCAAGGTGTGGCCTCACCAGTGCTGAGTACAGGGGCACAATCACCTCTCTACTCCTGCTGGCCACACTATTTCTAATACAAGCCAGGATGCCCTTGGCTTTCTTGGCCACCTGGGCACACTGTTGGCTCATATTCAGCCGCTTGCCAATTAGAACCCCCAGGTCCTCTTCTGCCAGGCAGCTTTCCAGCCACACTTCCCCAAGCCTGTAGCATTGCATGAGATTGCTTTGGCCCAAATGCAGGACCTGGCACATGGCCTGTTTGAAGCACATACTGTTAACATTGGCCCATGGATCCAATCTATCCAAGTCTCTCTGTAGAGCATTCCTATCCTCATGCAGACCAATACTCCCACCTAACTTGGTGTTGTCTGCCAACTTGCTGATGATACACTCTATGTCCTTATCAAGGTCATCGATAAAGATGCTAAACAGAAATGGTCCCAACACTGAACCCTGAGGAACACCACTTCTGACTGGTCGCCAGCTGGATTGAACTCCATTGACCACCGCTCTTTGGGCCTGTCCGTCCAGCCAGTGCTTGATCCAGCAGATCGTATGCTCACCCAGGCCACAAGCAGCCAGTTTTTCCATGAGAATTCTATGGGGAACAGTGTCAAATGCTTTTTTGAAAGTCTAGGTAGACAATATCCACAGCCTTTCCCTCGTCCAATAGTCGAGTCATCTTGTGATAGAAGGAGATCAGGTTCGTCAGGCAGGACCTGCCTTTCACAAACCCATGCTGACTAGGCCTGATCCCCTGGTTGTCCTTTATATGGCTTGTAATGGCACTCAGGATGATCTGCTCCATGACCTTCCCTGGTACTGAGGTCAGACTGACAAGTCTATAGCTTCCCGGATCCTTCTTTCTGCCTTTCTTGTAGATGGGTGTTACAGTCTTGTATGTTCTTAATTAACTATGTCTTTGGGATACATCCTACACTGTAAAAGAAATAGTGGTATTTGAAGTGGGTGTCAAAAAAAAGCAACCTACAAAATTAATACTCTTTTTAGAACTTGGCAGTTCCCCTGTACAGCAATCTGTGGTATACAATACGTAATACAATAAAGAGCAGCTGATCTTATTACCTGACTTTACTTAGCTGCACTTCTAGAACAAGAAAAACTCTCTAGCCGTCTCTAGACCAGTTGGATGACCAACCTCCATACCTTTTCAGAAAATGCTATATATTCAAGCAACTGGCGTGCTGCAATGGATGGCTATAAACTCATCAGAAAGGGTAGGCCAGGAAGGAGAGGAGGTGGAGTGACCCTGTATGTTAAGGAGTGCCTTGATTGTCTTGAGCTTAATGATGGTGATGATAGGGCTGAGTGCCTATGGGTAAGAATCAAGGGGAAGGCCAACAAGGCAGACATCATGATGGGCATCTGTTACAGACTGCTGAACCAGGATGAAGAGTCAGATGAAATATTCTATAAGCAGCAGGGAGAAGTCTCACTATCACAACCACTTGTTCTCGTGGGAGACTTCAACTTACCAGATATCTGCTGGAAATACAATACAGCAGAGAGGAAACAGTCTAGGAGGTTTCTAAGATATGTGGAAGATAACTTCCTGACACAGCTGGTGAGTGAGTCAGCTAGGGAAGACTCCCTGCTAGAACTGTTGTTCGTGAACAGAGAAGGTGTTATGTGGGTGATATGAAAGCTAGAGTCTGGTTTGGACATAGTGATCATGAAATGATGGATTTTTCAGTTCTTGGGGAAGTAAGGAGAAGGGTCAGTAGAACAGCTACCTTGGACTTTTGGAGGGCAGACTTTGACCTGTTTAGGAGACTGATTGACAGAGTTCCTTGGCAGGCAATCCTGAATGGCAAAGGAGTCCAGGAAGGCTTCACATTCTTCAAGAGGGTAACCTTTAAGGTACAGGAGCAGGCCATCCCAGTGTGCCATGAGACTAACGGGTTGCGAAGAAGACCCGTCTGGCTGAACAAAGACCTTTGGCTGGAACCCAGAAAGAAAAGTCTATGGCCAATGGAAGAAGGGGCAGGCAACTCAGGAAGACTACAAAGATTCCATGAGTCTATGCAGTGAGAAAATTAGAAGGCCCAAAGCCCAGCTAGAACTTAAGCCTGGCTACTGCCATAAAAGACAATTAAAAATGTTTATATAAATACATTAACAGTAAAAGCAGGACCAAGGAGAATCTCCATCCTCTATTGGATGTAGGGGAAAACTAATGACCAAGGATGAGGAAATGGCTGAGGTGCTGAATGCCTTCTTTGCCTCAGTCTTTAATAGTAAGACCAGTTCTCTGAATGTCCAGATCTCTGAGCTCCAGCTCCCCAGACAGGGAAGGGGAGCAGAATGAATCCCCCATAATTCAAGAGGAAATGGTCAATGACCTACTACACCACTTAGACCCACACAAGTCTATGGAATCAGAAGGGATCCACTCAAGTGTACTGAGAGGCCTGGCAGAAATGCTCACCAAGACACTTCCCATCATTTATCAGCAATCCTGGCTAACCAGGGAGGTTCCAGTTGACTGGAGGATAGCAAATGTGATGCTTATCTACAAGAAGGGCCAGAAGGAGAATCCAGGGAACTACAGGCCTGTCAGTCTGGCCTTGGTACCAGGGAAGGTTATAGAGCAGATTATCCTGAGTGCCATCACACAGCACGTGCAGGACAACCAGATGATCAGGCCCAGTCAGTATGGGTTCATGAAAGGCAGATCCTGCTTAAATAACCCGATCTCTTTCTATGACAAGGTGACCCACTTAGTGGATGAGGGAAAGGCTGTAGATATTGTTTGCTTGGACTTTTAGTAAAGCTTTTGACACTGTTTCGCCTGGAGAAACTTGCTGCTCATGGCATGGATGAGCATATGCTCTGCTAGATAAAAAACTGGCTGGACAGCAGGGCCCAGAGAGTGGTGGTAAATGGAGTGAAATACAGTCACAAGTTGGGTACCAAGGCTGGTCACAAGTCGGGTACCCCAGGGGTCAGTATTTGGGCCAGTTCTGTTTAATATCTTTATCAAGGATCTGAGCAAGGGAATCAAGGGCACCCTTAGCAAGTTTGCAGATGACACCAAGTTAGGTGGGAGTATTGGTCTGCCTGAGGGTAGGGAGGCTCTACAGAGGGATCTGGACAGGCTGGATCTGTGGGCCAAGGGCAATGGTATGAGATTCAACAATGCCCAATGCTGGTCCTGCACTTGTGTGGCAACAACCGCATGCAATGCTACAGGCTTGGGGAAGAGTGGCCGGAAAGCTGCCTGGCAGAAAAGGATCTGGGGGTTCTCATTGGCAGCAGGCTGAACATAAGCCAGCAGTGTGCCCGGGTGGCCAAGAAGGCCAACAGCATCCTGGCCTGTATCAGAAATGGTGTGTCCAGCAGGAGTACGGAAGCGATCATGACCCTGTACTCAGCTCTGGTGAGGCCACACCTCATATACTGGGTTCAGCTTTGGGCCTCTCACTCCAAGAGAGTGAGACATTGAGGTGCTGGAGCATGTCCAAAGAAGGGCGACAAAGCTGGTGAAGGGTCTAGAGGCACAAGTCTTTTGAGAAGCAGCTGAGGGAACCAGGGTTGTTTAGCCTGGATAAAAGGAGGCTCAGGGGAGGCCTTATCGCTCCCTATAATTACCTGAAAGGAAGTTGTAGTGAGGTGTGTATCAGTCTCTTCTGACAACTAACAAGTTATAGAACAAGAGAAAACAGCCTCAAGTTGGGCCAGGGAAGGTTTAAGTTGGATATTAGGAAAAAAATCTCCACCGAAAGGCTTGTAAAGCACTGGAATATGTTGCCCAGGGAAGTGTTGGAGTCACGATCTAAGGAAAGTATTTAAAGGACATGTAGATATAGTGCTGAGGGACATGATTTATTGGTGACCTCACAGTGCTGGGATAACAGTTGGACTTAATGATCTCAAAGGTCTTTTCCGACCAAAAGGTTTCTATGATTCTATATAGACACAAGTAAATATTCTAATATGCATAGTATCTGAGTGCTTGTGTTGCACAAATTGGATATAAAGACTTATGTAGAAAACAGCATCTGTAACCCTCTGCTGATTCAAAGAGTTACAAGATCGCAACACCTCCAAAGATGAGGACACAGTAAAGGGTACCTCCTTTAATAACTCTTTCTTAGTGGAATAGTGATAAACTTAAAAAAGAAACAGCAAAATACTTTCTACTGGTCAGATCCATGCAATACAAGTTTCAAGTCCACATGCAAAAGTAATTTGCATCATCTCTGTTCAATTTCTTCAGAAAAGGTTCTTTCTAAAAATATAACGCTTGATTTTTCTCAAACTGACATTACTTTTCAATTCTTCATTCTCTCATAAAATGTTGTCGAGTTGCATTACCTTTCACTGGATTTTGAAAATTCAAACCAATTTTCATTATAGAAGTCTCTCCCTCTACTGTTTCCATTAGAATCACTACATTCAGAAAGGCATAGATTTTTTTTTTTTAATCTGTCCTGCTTTCTAACCTTTACTTTCATAGAATAAAGCTCAATTATTGCCAGCCAGTCTATTCTAGACAACCTTCTTCGATTTGGTTAAGAAATTAATTTGAAGGATTGCTGTTTCTCTCTTTGAAGTGTTGTGAAGGATCTTGCAAGCCAACCTTTCTTAATTTTGCCTGAGGTTTCTCATTTAAAACTTTTAAGAAATCCATTTAAAAAACCAGATAATACCTTAAATATCAGTGTTGTGGTAAGTACATTGTGATCATAATAATATACTTCTTCATTCATGACGAGAGAACATCGAAAGACTTTTTTTAAAAGGCAGTTAGGAGTAAGTTGCATGTGTTTCACTTGCGTCTCACTCAGGAAGTGAAGAACAAACTCACTACACTTAGCTGATTCTCCTCTATCTAACATGAAAAGAAAAGAAAAGCCTACAAATCCATAAATGAGTTTGATATGCTGTAGTGGCATTGCTGCAAAGTCATTCATTATAAAAATGCTGCAGGCATCTCCTTTTCACCCACTCTTTTCTTCAGTATTTTTATTCCAGATAATAAGCATAAAGAAAATCTTCAAAGCTATTTTTGTCTCTATATGTATGAATTTAGTATGCTCTAAAAACACTAAGCTAACAACTGTAGAGAGCCACATTCTTTCTTTTAAGCAGAAAGGGAGTAGCTCAAGCAGAAATCATCCAAACAGCATAAAAAGGATCAGATTCACTGTTTTCCTGCATTTTCTATGATTGTTACTCTAGTTATATGTGGAAAAGTGTCATACTTAAAGCAAATTGTGAGTGGGGTCCCCAGCATTGAGCATGGGTATATGTATTGGCAAATAAATCCCAAAAAGGATATGAAAAAGAGGTTAAATACAAAGGCAATGAAATTTTCTGATAATACTGAAGTATTCAGTGTAGTCTAAAGTACAACTGGGTGACTGGTTAATAAAATATTATGGGAAATTCAATGCCAATCTCCTGGGAAAACCAAATACAATCACAAAACCCCAGTAATGAGCTCCAGATCACAACATCTAGGTGTAGGGGAATTTTGAGTAATTTTTCTCTGAAAATGTCAGCACTATGTTCGCTTGTGCTTATAAAAGCATGGAGGATGCTGAAGGATAAGTAACTAGAGAATGTTAAGAAAGGGGTAGAGGATAAATCGGGCAATACCGTTATATCACTGTATAAACTCTGCTATTCCTGCATTTTGAACATTACATGCAGGCCTAAAGCATGTAGTGGAAGTACAAAGGATAGAGGATTTGGTAACAGGGATGATTAGAAGTGTACAACAGTTTTATGTTTCCGTATGAGGTTAATCCAAGTAGGCCAGGACCCCTCAGTCTGGAAAAATGGAAGAGAAGGCAAGGAAAAGCTGAACAGGAGAGAGCTGCTTATTGTTTCTCATAGTTCAAGCACAGGGGACACACGATGAAGTTATCAGGAAGCAAGCTTAAAACAAGTAAAAGGAAGATAACACACAGTTAAACCAGGGAATTAATCATCCTCAAATATCAAGTAGTTAGAGTAGGAGTGGGATTTAAAAAATCAACAGCAGACAAATTCAAGGGTGGCTATTAAGCACAACAGATTGGATTCAGTCTCCAGTTCAGAAAGTTCCTCAGCCACTGACTGCCAGATACTCCACCTTCAATACTACATACTTCCAATACTATTATATAATTTCATAAATTATCCACTAACAGACACTGGCTAAGAAGGGTTACTGGATAGTCTTTGTTTTGATCCAATTCTGACTATGCCTCTGAATTTTTGAGTAATATAATCTAAAATATGCTGGATCTAGGGCTGGAACTGACAAAGAACCAGCCACAGTATCAATGAGCTATAAGTCATTTCAGGCGTGAGGAGATCCTCGGGACAGGGAGGATTCTAATCCCTGCATTTCTATGACTTCATGGACTCAAGGTGTCAACCTCTCAACAATGCCAGTTTTAAGTATGGTCATTTATTAATGTAAAAAGCTAGAAGCTGAAGTCCAGTGTGAATGTGACTGAGATTTCCAATTAATTTCCCACAGGCAATGTGCAGTTGCTAGATGCCAAACACATGTAGCTACTACCCAGCCAAAACTGAACTCTAAGCGGAGTTCCTGTGGTCAATGCCTTTGTGTCCCTTACCAACATAACCAATGCTTTTGTTTTCAGATTTTTGCAATGGTAGCAAGCCTTACTCTAATTTTGGATGCAAACAGTACCATTCTTAGTGTTAGGAAATATATGCCACTGACTAGGTAAGAATATAAATGAAAAAGTGCCAAAGGTAAAGTTTCAAATTAAAATACCGTTGGAAAAATGGGAAGAGAACTCATAGGTGATTAAAGTAAGATAAGCCTGGAAAAGACTTTTTTTAGGAAGCAAGACACAAGTATCTTGAGGTTGAAATACACATGTATCTAACAGAGTACATTAGGTTACAGAGTGCTGCAGAAAAAGGTCATTACATTTCTTACTAATGTATTACTTCTCAGGCTGCTCACCACAGTAATCTCTGGCACACAGACATCAGCAATATTAGAAGTCTACTGATCATGAATCATGTCATACTCTGGTCTCCTATGAACTTCAGCTCATGTCTCTCACAATATGTTTTAATTTTTTAAAAAATTAAATTATTTCATGTTAAAAATCAAAACATATTGCAAGCAACATGAGTGGGTAGAGGAATAGAAGATAAAGAAGTCATGATTAGGGAAAGATGAACAAGTAACATAGAAAGGTTATGTAATACTTCAGTAATACCTCTTGACAATAATGGCAGAGTTCTTTAAGTAGAAAGAGTGCTTGATGTAATCTGTTTTGATAAGGAATGATGATAACAAATCTCACAAAGAAAAGGTGATACACTGAATACCTGCCAGTTCCTTGTCTTTTATCTCACGACCAGACTTTTGTACTTTGGATGAAACAGCCAGAGCAGCAGCTGATAGACATACGAAAGGAACTTCTGCAAGTATATTTTACAGGTTATGCAAACCTATCATTTATCAAACAACTAATTACTTCAAAAGCCAGTATGTTCACAATGATTTGTATTTCTCCTCAGAAAACACTAGTCTTCCAACAACCCCAAATATGCTTACTGCTGTAAACCAAAAAAGCCAAACACAGAATGAAATGTTCGGCTTTTATCAAACCAGAACATTCTGTTGTTTGGTTTGGTTTGGTTTGGTTTTTGGGGAGTGGGTTTAGTTTGTTTTGTTTCTTTTGAATTATATGTATAAAAATGACATCTTATTTGAAAATTAAAAGCTTGTACTTCATTCGAGATGAAAATAAATTTTTAAACCATGGAACTCCCACAGGACAAAACTTAACAGTTTACAGACAGCTTTTAAATAAGACTCCTTTATTTCCATTAAAAGTTCTCCAGATTGTTTATCTAAGGGTGGAGGAACGAAGTGCCCTGCCATTAAACTTGAACAATAAATGAGTATTTTCCGTTAGTTAAAAATATACTCAGAAGTTGTTCTTCTGGTCACCTCTAGTCTTCAGATTTTTTTCAAGTACTATCCCTTGATATTTATTCTCCACAGTTCTAGGAAATCAAGTTGGCCATTAACATTTCATATGGTCAGAATTCTCCCTTAGGGTATCCTACTGACCTGCTGAGCTTTCTTGCCAGTTTAACTTCAAATCAGGAACAACTTTTTGCTGAGAGAATAATTCTTTCAACATGACCTAGTTTCTAGTTACAGTAGTATTGATCTAATACAATGTTTCATTTAAAAGCTTTTAAATTGTGATTACTGTTCAATAGCTGGGTTGGGTTTTTTTTCCTTCCTTCCTGTATACAATTGTGGGATAAAATGAATTCAGGTGTCTTCTCTTTGAGTGAAATATTTGTCTCTATCAAAACTGACAAAAGATACTTCTTCCTATTTGGAGTAATTCTCCTCCTCTGTTGGATGCAAATTCTTAAAGATTAATTACTCCACTACAGTCATACCCAAGACTGATGGATATGATAACTTTGTCGCAGACTATTCTTTTATCGAACTTCTAATCTGAGCACAATCTTATTTGCAGCCTCAACACATAGCAGATATGTCCCCTTGATTCACCACATAATTGGAAACCGACTTCAAAGGTATGCAGCTAAAGAGCCATCACAGCCTTCACAAGAAAGAAGTAACCTTCTATTAGTAGGGATGCCCATGACAATGCCAGAGCCTCAGACTACTGCTAGAACTGCTCCTTGCTGTCATTGACAGTAATACGGTAACCTACAGTTCCACAAACAGTTTCTGTTCATAGAAAAATATTTTGTTTTCTTAGAGAATGAAATTGCTGTTGCAAGAGGCAATAATTCACACACAAACAAAACTGACTGGCTTTTTTTCCCATGAAGCACTAGTTTGTGCCAATAATACACAAAGTATTAAGGAATCCACACAGCACCAACTTACAACAATACTGCTTTTAGTATTTCATGCCAGTTATTTGTTTTCCAGGAACAATTCATTCAGTGACACAATCGGAACTCACTGATTTGCATTACAACATACAACAAAACATGAGTTTGCAGGGCGGGAATATTATCTCAGTATAAACCAGCCAGTAGTTTTCTCTTCAGAGATACGAAAATCTATGGGTAGGCCCAAAAATTGGACATTATTTCATCTCATTGAAATAATGGCCAATTAGAGGTATTATGAGAATGAGAAGATATGAAGGACATTGTAAATATAGAGAGGATGAAGTATTTTGAAATCTATACAGTTAGAAAATATGGCATGATACAGAATTTTGTTTTCTGCTTTTACAGACCCTGCTGCTAGGCTTGCGTCCCTCGTGAGGTCTACAAGGATGGGCCTATGCACCTTCCTTAGCAGTCCTTTGACCTTAGTGGAAATCTGTTCTGCACGGCTTGTTAAGAAAAAGTATCCTAGCATTCAGCCTTCAATCCTGTGCTCTGGTGCAATGTCTACTGCAAAGAAAATTAAATTCATAGGCTACAGCTACGCTCCTCATAACCTTCTTCCTTGTTTTACTTCCCTTGGCTAGAAAGCTAATTGGAGAACATGTTGACCCAATTTCACATATAAATTTAACATGTAGAAGGGACAAGAAATTTAAGGCTTCAGCTTTCATAGCAATGATAATTTCAAACTGCAGGTGTTTTTTTAAATGCAGTAGTGGGAAACTGTATTTGCATGCAGGGTAGGTTATGAAAATTAACTTTTTATTAACACTGCAAATTACATAAGGGTTAAATAAAATTTTATGAGTAAACTACATAGATTAAGCTGATTTCAGTATGAAGAGTTTCAGGAAAAGTCTTCCTTTATGCTGGCTCCAGCAGCAAGATAAACAGTTAGCAGCAGTATATCAGGAAAATTCATTTGCTGATCACAAGCCTGAGGGAACTACACTGTTACCTAGCAACTAGTGAGAGTAGCCTTTTTAAAATAAATTAACCCCTTGATAAGCGTCAAATGCATAACTGGTCTGTGGGATTCTCAGCTTCTTGCTGGTCTTAGTAAGACTGTTTCTGACAGCATCAGAATGAAACCCTTTTTTTTGCCATCTCAAATGGCCTACAAATCTCACTTCATAACCAACATCTCCCGTAAAGAAGAATCTGTCACATTACATTGTGTCATGTTGCAAAGAGCCTCAGCCCAGAAGAGACCTCTGTGTGACTGAGGTTTCTACACAGCCCAGCTTTGGTTCAGAAGTCCTGGGTTCCCATACATGGAAAGTACCGCATATCTTTACACTTTCTGTATTAACTAGTGCAAAATTTAAATGTGGTGCCAAAGTAATCCTTGAAGATCCTATGTACATGACACAACTTTCACACCATTTCAAGCTGTTGCTTGGCAGGTATGAATTGAGAAATAGTTATCGTTTTCTTGTATTGGATATGAATAAAGGTCAAATACTTGGGCAGCCAGCACATCCAGTGAGCCACGCACGAACTCCAGTTAGACCTTAGAAACTAAAGGTTTTATTATGCAAATGACAATATGTTTGGAATAAACTCTCAAATTACCTAAATGCCAGGAGACAGTAACAACATATTAGCAAGCCTGACTTGTTGAATTTGTTTCCTAGAAATGTATTTACCATGGATAGAATGCCTAAGATCAGTCCTGATGACAGACATCAAAACCAAACACTCTCCTACAGCAACATAAATCTGAAATTAATTGAGCTGTGGTACACGTGAATTCAGAGTGAGATCCTAGAGGTCAACAAGCTTTTGAAAAAGGACAGGAAAGCCCATCATTTTCAAGGACTGTACTTAGAGGGTTTTAGGGATAAATATAGAAGCACCACTGTCTAGAGTCAAACAACCTTTTTCTGTCCTGACCTCTGCATTTGATCTGGTGGGAGCTGGGTGTGCCACATAAGCTCATACAAAGCTTAATAGAGGCAGCAGCAAAACTCAAAAGAAACAGAATAAGATTTAGGGCATGAAGGGCACTCAGGATGTGGTGAACAGCAAAAGCAGCTTCTCACATGGCCAAGTCTGGCAGAAGTTTAAAGCTGTGTAGAGATAAGTGAGACTGCAATTCTTCAGAAATTTCAAATCTATTCCAGTGAAAATACAGGCAGGTTGGACTGCAGATGATATTTTCTTTATACATCCTCTTGCAACACAACAAAAATTCTTATGTACAATATAGCCTTCTTTCACATCACAATCCTGATATATTATGGAGCTCTTAAAATATCTGAGGAAAGATCTTGAATATGCCCCATGTTAGAAAGGAGAACACCTTCAGCAAGAAAGGCTGGAAGTGTCCAAAAAAAAGGAGGACCATTTTATGTGAAGAGAAAATATGCGGGCAAAAGAGATTTTATTAAACTTAAATGAAAACAAGATAAAACATTAAAGAACTGGTTACAGAAATCTGTTAAAACTGTACAATAAAAATTCTAAGGCTAGACATTTTACAGGAAAAGATTCCAAACTGGTTAGTGACAAGCAAAAACAGAGGTCAGGGAAATGATGCTTGTGTTAATTAGAGTGGAAAACAATTGCTCATGAAGCAATCATCTCTCTTTTTTAACTGCAGTTTAGTGTTTCTCATTCTTTACCTATAGTGACCTATTGTTTTATCTCACAACGCCCTTTTTTGACAATAATTTGCTCTATTGTCTCAAGGCTTTCACAAATAGTAATTTTCTGTTTGAAAACTTGACTTTTAATGATGTCTTTCCTGACCTTATTTTGCTATTCCTTGTGTGTATTTATTAACCTTACTTTGATTTGTTGCAAATGTGCTGACACAGCAGTAATTCTGGTTTCATCTTATGAGCTGTAGGCAGGAGTTACACCTGAGTCTTCTTAATGTCAGGAAGAAAATCTAATTCTCCTGTCTCTGCAGCCTGAGTCCTTAAACCTCAGGATAATGCAGCAACCTGTGAAGCACATGCATTCCTACAGGCAGTGCTAAAGAAAAATGTGAGAAGTAATTAGGGTTCATGATTTATATGTCTGTTTCTTCTAGATCCTACTTGCTTCTAAAGTACTAATGTTGGATTAATGTGGTCTCCCTTTTGATACCTCAGCTGAAAATGCTAAGTCCTAGGTGAACAGATGGTGAATTAAATTGAATGATAAGAGGGAAGAAGTTAAAGCGCTTTGAACATTAAAAAGGCAGGCACAAAATGGAAACAGCATTCTCATTTCTTAAAGGGTAAATACAAAATATATCTTGCTAACCAAGGGAGGACTCTCTTAAGTATTCAGTTTCTTCATTTGTAGTTGTCTATGTATTTAATTTCTAATATTTTTAACATAGTGTATAGCTAAAAACTGAAAGCTCCAGTTGTTTCTCAGAGAATCATGTTTATATGAACACTGGAAAGAGAGTGTGCTTCCTCTGCAGCCCGTTCAGTCCTGGTAAATACTGTTCCATCCTGGGAAATACTGTTCTGGGGAGGGTGCACAGCACGCCAAGACATCTAGCCCATGGACCCCAGCTGTATATCACAAGAGAAGGGACCAGCTGGAGAGGTGGAGGACAAGATATCTCTGTCCCTTTAGTGGAAGGGACAATCCTTCCCATTGTGATGATTTCTGTAGTAGCCTGATAGAGCTCCCATGGAGACTCTGCAACTGCCACCACCACTGCAGGGATGCAGCTGAAAAGACAGGACAACTCCTGAAAATGTTCTGCTTCTGCTGATTTTCTGTTGCTTATGTCACTAATATCTGGAGTTTCTAAGCTCATTGTAGTGCTTTCATATTTCCATTTTATAACATCCTGTATCTCCCATGCAACATGCTACATTTTACTGATGCATCAATAAATCCAGCAGCAGATGTCTGTGTGCATCTCATCTGTGAAGTTATACCTGGCTACGATAGCATTCAATATATAGTGTTTTCTGGTGCCAGGCCACTTGAAGAGACTTTGTTCTTTCTTTTTGGGTGCTAACCTTTCTTCTCCAACACCCACTGCTTAAAATAAAACCTTTGAATGGGAAGTTCAGACAGTTTTACACACATAAAAAGCAAGTAGATGTACAGAACATTTTAAAATTCCTCCCCATATCTTTCTGGGCTAGTTCTTGGAAGATTAAAGAAAACTTTTAAACACATACAGATGTGTTCATTTTATGTTTGTGCATCTGCTTTTTCAAAGGGGAACTTCTGTGGAGGAGCTGTCAAGAATACAGTTTACATAAAACAAAAGTACCATAACACAAGTTGATTCATAAACAACCACACAGAAAACTACTAAACTCCAGAGGTTAACCTAGAAAAAAAACAAAGGTGAGGGGGCCTTTATTATCGAGATTGATATATCCACACAAAATGATTATAAGATCTTCTGGTTTGATCCAGATATCCACCTCCAAAATACTTGAAGCAAGATACTATACAACCACGATCTTTGCCTTACTGACATCATATTGTGGGCTGAAATTTTACTTCTGCTCCTCTGTTTGTTGTTTTGCATTGATTCTTATTGACCAGCTTGCAGGGCAGCTGGCCACTAAGAAACACTAAGTCCTGGCACTTTGGTGAGATCGAGGTTATATGAGCAGTCTTCTTCACAAGAAAAACACAGTGCAGATCCTTATCAAACAGCTGCAGCTATGTTAGGCATCCAGATACCCCACCCTTGTTATGGCTCAAATCATAGCCTCAGGAAAATAGGTTGTGTGATACAGTTGGAATTGCCTATAACAAAACACATTAAGGTATCTCAGAATGTGGTGACTTGGACCTGATTTTCAGAGCTTTAGAACTGAAGCAGTTAGGTATATATTTTTCAATGCTTTCTAGGTTTATACTTCACTACTGTTACCCATAAAGAGCTAAAAAAGCATCTGTCCTTTGGACCAGTGGATTGCAACGTCCATTGCAAAAGCAAACAGAAGTTCAATATTAATGCCAGCTAAAGCTAGACCCCCACTTCCATTTCTCTGCTGCAACAACTGGAGGTTGCATGTTCTGCAGATAAGAGAAATACAAGTGCCTATAGAAAGTGTGCAAGGTAGGGTGTGTGTATGTTCCAGTTCACTGGACACTGGGAGAACTGAAGATCAGATCAGAATATAGGTGAAGATTGAAGGTAAATAAAAATACTTGCAAATATACAGAATTTAAAAGATGGCTGGGCCTTCTGTACCAGATGGAAAAAGACATAAAGAGAGACAGAGGCAACAAAAGGAACCATTACAAGTATTTCCACTGCAGTTCCACTGGTGCTAGCAACATGGGTGTGCAACACAAGGAGCTGCTTAAGCTATTTTAAAGTTTTTTAGTACCTGCTGGAGATGAAATTCCATACTTCAAGATCATGTTACCGGCCACACTGTAAAATAGTGTCACTCCAAGTGCTGACAATACATGGGAGTACGGATTTAAAGGTATTAAATATTCTCTAATTCTATCTAAATTTAATAGCTATTTTAGTTTGCAGCGTATCTTTTTTTTACTAAACAATTAAATACAGTGTATAAAACACAGCAGTGCATAAGTATTGCAGTGCTCAGAAGTTTGTCTTCATATCTGATTGTTCACAATCTTACTGAGATGCAAAATGAGCTCAAATATGTAATTTACACTTTAGAATTTATTTATGGCTGCTTAATAATCTTCTTGTTAGATGTATAGTGATCCATTTGATAAGAAAACATTCATAATACTCCTTCAATCATTGGGAGGTGGCTCAGTATCTTCAGTATACTCTCTAAATTTATTTTTATTTTTCTGGGCAAAAACCTCCCACTCCTATATACATTTAAAGTTCTCAGATACAACTCAACAGTTACCTCTGCCTCACCTAATCATCCATCTAGGCACCTGTTCTCTAACTGAGTGCAGGTCTCATCCCACAGGTAGGTATCACTACAGCTGGGGCCTCTGCAGAACCTGAGCTGGTTGGCATGCCTAGATCACAGCAGCTTCTGTGTGCCGTCAGAGAAGAGGTAGAGGATGTCACCTTTTGTGCAACAGGATAATTGCTAAAGGAGCTATGCAGAAAGCAAGAGGTTTGCCTTTGTGGCCCTCCAGAGCAAAGGGGAAATCAAAACCGTTCTCTCTGGTTTTTGCCTGTGGTTTTATAAAAGTTTTGATGCCACCTGCAGGTGAAATTTCCTTTGATATCCATCTCCCTTTCTTTTCTCTCTGCCTGCCACATGGTCTCATCCATGCCCTTTTATTTGCTCTGGTGCTTGCTAGACCTTTCACAGAGATGCCTTAACTGAGTGACACAGCAACACGAGGAAATGAAACAAACACTCACCTTCCTTTTCCTGTGGTAATTTCTGCCCTGCCAGTGAATTAAATCAGTTAATGGAGGGCTAACTAGTGTCAGGGGCAAGTGTTAAAGGAGTAGCACTAAGGAGCAGAATCTGTTCTTTTGGTGCCAACAAGCTTTTATATTAGCTAAACCCATTTCATGAAGTTTTAAGTTGGTGTCTGGTCACCAGGCTAAAGACTAGACTGTTCTGCGCAGGTGCCTGAGAAAGTTACCTTCCGCTCTCTGTGGTGCAAGTGTGCCACTATATCGCCAGGAATACAAGTCTAGGAGATCACAAGATAGCGAGCAAGTGACCAGGAACATCACCTTGCAATTTAATGCTGTTCAAAACAGGTCACTATTTATTTTTGTCACCTCATTGCTGCTTCTATGAGGAAAAATAAACGTTTAAGTGTTCTGCCTTACAGCACACAAAACTTTGCAATTTTTTCCTTCCGGACTCTTCAAATACCCATTTCACTTCTTCACACGAGCTCTTAACCAGCAACTAAAGCATAATAGAATACCAATGACAAAAGTAGCTGGTTTATGGCAATGCAGTGATATTTCTTATCTTTTTTTCCCCCACTTCTGCTTCAAATAGAAATATTGACAGAATGGAATATCCATGCATCTAACCCCTATGGCGTTCTCAGAGGAACACTGTTCCCATATATTTTGCCTTTAATTTGAAGAAATGGTTAAATTATCCTTTTTTGTAATAGTCATCAATTTTCACCCTCAAAACCAAATTTTAAATGTGAAATGAAAGACTATTTATAAATATGCTATTTAAAATCTGATCAATTTGAGTTTTAATAAATACTTCCTGTGCTCATCACAACTTTGCAATTAAACTGAAGGAAAACATACATTTTATACTGACATTGCACTGCTGATAGGGCCATATTCACTATATAAATATTTAACTCATCTATTATTACATTACTTAATTAGGAAAAAGGAAATGAAGTAAAGTCTCCTTCTCTCTGGGTGATCAATTAGACTTCCCTATTCTTTTTCCCCTGCACTCCTCATTATTAAGATTAAAATGAAATTACATGAATTAGTTCCTACTTCCATCTGTAAGCAGGGAGCTCTGTTACAAGTTATTAAGCTAAAATGCAAAATTTAGATTAGAAAAAAAGGCATAGCCCTGTAATAACTATTTGGTTTAAAATGTGCATTTCAAGGGAAATATTTGCAACGTTAAGTACTGATGAGTTGATAGTCAAACAGCAAGAGGACTGAAGATTGCAGTGAACAATCTCTGTTATAATGCTGTTCTCCTTTTCTAATTCAGCAGGATGGTCAACTGATCTCATATTAGTACAAAGTTTATTTCATTTGTTACATTTTAAATTCACATTCTATGAAGATTCATGAAAAAGTTGAGTGGAAAGGCAGTCAATAATTAATAAGCCTGATCCCTACCTAGTGCATATATAATTAGGAAAGGTGTGATTATTCTTTTTTCACTTACAGAGCAAGAAGTGTCCTGTGCCTAATACATCCATCCAGACATCAGCAACTAGCACTTATATGAAAAATTGACTTCAAGATATGGCAAGAGGTTGCTTGGCAACAGCTCTTTTATTTTGAATGGCATTTTTGGGGCAGAGTGTGAAGAAGGGAAAAGCTGAAAAGAAAGTTCGACTAGAGAGGCTTGCTGTGATCTCTGATTCCTGTGTTACTGTAGGACTGTGATTCGGCCCAGTGTAGATATGGATCCCACATGGGACCATGTTTTGCAGCTCTGTTAGTATACACGACTGCGCATAGCTCCGCTTTCCCTTTCTCTCTAATTCAAGCTGTGTAGTTTCTTCTTTGACTCAGTCAAACAAGCCTCATTAAAATATACAAATAAATGCAGTTTATTTTGATGTCAGTCAAGTGAGGAAGCGCTATGATGTCTTGCTCCAGAGAGGAGCGTGTTCTTTTTGGAATACATGCCAGAATAATTGTACTGGAAACAAAAAAGGATCCTCATGCAGACCTGGGCTTAGTTTGATCTCTGTAGATTGCACAGCAGTCCTCCTCCTCAGCTCTCCCCAAGGCTGCTAAAATTTTCAGCTCCGCTCACATGGAGAAAGTGGTTCATTGAACTTTGGGACTATAGGTACCAAATATACATTCAAAATGTCTTTTCTCAGAATACCTGGGACCTATGTCCCCATGACCTTCAGCTTAGGGTAGGTAGGATATTTCAGTCACCTTTTTAGTTTTTCAGACTGCTTTGTTCGGACTCAGTTATAAAGTAGTTTATCTTTTAGTAAGAAATATCCCAAAAGAAAGGAAAAGGTGGAGATGTTTAGAAAAACAAAATGCACCAACAAAGCAATACACTGAGAAGAAAAGATGTGAGCTAAAAGGAACAAACATTTAAAAGGAAAGGAAAAAAAACAAAACAGAACAAAACCCCAAAACAATACAACAAAATCTATAGAACTTAATATCAGATATTTTATTTTTTTTTCATGTCTGGACTATCTACAATTCCAATGTGTTTCTCTACAAAGGCAGTCGTAGCTTAGAAAAAAAAAAGTGTGACTGATCATAAAACTTTCAATTGGAAAAAGCACACCAACACTTGCAAAATCCGTAGATATTTTAACAGCAGACTATCAAGACAATGAGGCCCTGGCTCTGCTGCTTATGATGCCACTTTGTGAGGACTGTAATTTTCCTCCCCACTGTGCTGTCCGTCTCTTCTATCTATTCCATCCTGGCAGAAAAAGATGAAATGACTTTTTTCTTAAGTCACTTAAATCATTATCCAGTTTCCTCTATATCCCATCAGGTTCATATATTAAAACTGTATTTTTGAAAGGGTATTGCCAACCTTTAAGCATTTGACAGAGCTTGACCGTGTCAAAAAAATATATCTTACTATTTCTGTTTTAATTTTGTTTTTTCAAGTAAATGTGGCACACATGAAAAGTGCTGAAGAGGCAAGTGCCAAATGTGTTAGCTTCCATACTAAAAGGGGTCCTGCTTTGCTTTGTGGGCTCTTTTGATAACAAAAACCTCCAAATTATTGGGGAAAACTCTCAAGCAATTTTTAAATACTTTTCTGTTCATGAATGCTGAATGCAACATGAGAAAATTTCAACCCATTTTGGTGGTTCCGTTTTGAGGCAAAATAAAAAAAAAAGAAAAGATGAGATAAAAGCAAAGGGATCAACACTGAGACGGAGGGCATGACCTTACTAACCTTGCTGTGAACTACATCCTCTAGGTCTGCTTTTAAGCTTACACTTTCTCTTTACTTTTCTGCTCTTGCTTCCACTTACGCCATTATAAGTGATGGCAAAATCGGTAAATACTAAAAAATACTGTCTGCATGCAACAGACATTCTTTGAATGACATTAACATTTGGGCCTTCTCAGAAACATAGTGAAATCTCATCTATAACCATGTTCCCACCATTTTATATTTTAAAGGGAAAGAATCAGCACAGATCCGTTGCAGGGTCAGAAAGCAATTTACTCTCTGTGCTTATAAAAGAAGGATTCATGCAAATGAAAATAACAGTTGTTAATTTCTTTAAAACACAACTTTCCAATCAACCACTCTACTACTGGCAGAGAGGTCGTGTTTTTCAGCCTAATATTTGAACTAAATGAGAAAAAATGCCATTCACTTCTTCTATGCAAAAAAATATTTCAAGTTTGAATTCTAATACCTACCCCTAAAAGTAACTGCAGCCTTTCTTATCATGGTGTTATCTCGAAACTGCGCAAGTAGATTGGGTATTCAACTATGCATGGAAATACTGTTAAGGAAGGGATTTGGGACAGTAACCTGTCCACCCAGCCTGAATTCTTCCTCTTTCACTATCAGCAGCTCATTGATAGATAATTTCTGAGACCAGCCTTTCTAGCAGTGGTGTATGAATGTTCTAGTAATTTAACCTGGAGCATGTTTTACTCGTTTGCTTTACAAAATGTCAAAGGCAACATCAGTAAAGCTTTTCATAAAAGGCGATAGATAAAACAGCTGTTTCCCACTTTGTCTACTGTAACTGTCATTGTCAAGAATGAAATTCAGTTTATTTCACATTATTTGTTCTTGATAATTCCACACAGGCTGTCTTGCTGCTTTATTATCCAAATGCTTTGAAACAGTCACATATCATTTTTTCCCATATCTTCCCAAGAAACCATATGAAATGGGACTGCTCTGTAGCTCTTCATGGCATCTCTTCCACTTGCCATTTTAAAGAGAAGTATCTCAGTTGCCTTGCTCCTACTCTTCCTTTTACTTTGAAGAGATACTGAGAATAATTGCTGAGGTTTACAGGGCACTGACTGGAATACTCATAACCTAGGTCTGTATTCTTTCAAGGCTCTCTCTTCCATTTTATTGCCAATTCTTCAGCTCTTGGTTAAAACTGTGTTTTGTTCAGGCAGCAATCACAAATAAGATCAAATTGCCTTTCTGTGAAGAGAGCTAAAAAGAGATAGCTGAATGCTTCAGCCTTCTCTACTTCCTCCATAATTTCCTTTCCCCTTTGTTACACTGCTGAACTATATTTTCCTTTGTAGCCTCTCTACATGAGTTTACTTTACTTTCCACATTTTTTTCAGCCCCTGCAACATGCTGAAACTCAATTTGTGCCTGAGTCTTCTTAATTTACTGTTACATGCTCATGTGAATCCTCTACACTCACATGCTACTTAGCTGTACTGCTTTAATAACAGCATAATTCAGGCACATAATCTTTCCAGAAAGAATTCAGTTTAAGGTGAATTCAGGCTGTGTCATTTCTGTGTTGAAGGCATAGGCTTTAGCAGTGGAAGCTTATGCATGCTGGCGCAACAGTGTCTCCATCAGCAGCTGTAACACTGAGGCTGCTGTTGGACTGTTTTTTTCCCAGAACCCATGTACTGCCTTGCCCCCAGAAATGTGTCACCTGTCTGCCTCTGCTCTGCCTGGAAGTTTGCCTAAGTGGTCTTTATCAGGTACAAGTTAGGAAATACACAAGTAGTTCACCCAGTAACTGACAGATGGAACTAACAAACTGGGAGAGGCTGGTGGGCAGCAATCTTCGTCACCAACATGGCTCTTCGTAGACAGTGTGTCTGCTCCCTATTACCAATACAAAAATACACTCCTAGCAAAATTTTATACCAGTGTAAATTTAAGATGTAAGCCAGATCTGTGAATTTCAGTGACAAAAGGTATCCCTCAAACTACACCAGTCTTGTACAATGTTTCTTTTCTGCAGGAACTGTCTTTAAATGTGTAACAGTCATCTTAAGTATCACTTGACTGTAACCACAGATAAACTAGTGGTGTTTTCCAATCTGCTGTATCTTGGCAGAATTGAACATATATTTAAGTATGACATTGATACAGCTTTCCTTTTTCAGCTGACAGAACAACTGAAACAATTATTGACTTGTCAAGAAAGAACTGATACTTACATGTGATCACTGGTGATCTGAGCTATGGAAACAATAAATTTATTCCAACAGCCATTGCTACATGTGCAGTTCAAAAAAGTAATACCCCAATGACTGCTTGGTTATTCTCAAGACAGAAATTAAAAAGCTTTAGGAAAACTGAGAATTACAAAGGGGATTGCAACCAAGTGGTTTGATTGTTGATAGTACGCATCATTTGCAGATAACAGTATTTATGTTAATTTTGTCAATCACTCTGTTACAAAGGTAAAATGAAAACAAACTTTTGGTTCTACTTAATTGTCCAGCTCACATACTGAAAAATAAAGTACAGTATAGGTTAGTATAACCTGATTTTGAGGGTTGGGTAATACTTTTTCCTTGCATGTCAAAAGAATTCAAGAATCTTTAGTATCTTCCAATGTGTAAGCCTTGGCACTAAAATCTGATGAGGTATATCCTACAAATCAGCTATTTCCATGTATTTTAATTAGAAAGATCTTACTATGTTCTGCAGATTCTTTTAAATATTAGGTGATTTGATTGCTCATTTGCAGTTCTTAATTTTTGTAAGACAAATGTTAGAAAGACAAGTTATATTTTTTTTACCAATTGCTAAACCATTTTTGTGATAGTGGTAAAAAAGTGATTTTATAGGTGCTAAATTTTATTACGTAGTGTGTGGACTGAAAAATAAGCTAGAACACTATTGTCAAATTTCTTAGTCATGAATTTCCAAAACACGTTTTAGCAAAGCATCAAAAATGGTGGTTTCATCCAGTGCAATGTATCTCTCCAATAACTAACCTCACGTATTTGTTTCTCATTATATTTCAATAAACAAAATTACTTCAATGAGCTTTAACTCCTTTTCATTGTAAGAGGAAGTTGGCCTTTTAGGAAACAGTAAGCCTTAACGAGAGGCATTTAGCAGACAGGTAGAGTGAGCATCTAAGCCTGGCAGAATGTCCTGAGACAAGATCACTACATAGTAGAACACTGCTTAGCTGGCCTGTTGGATTTCCCTTCTCATGTTAAATTGGTTGCAGCTAGAACATAATCTTTGTTGCAAGCACTGTTTATATATGTTGTTTAAATACATTTTTACCTGTAACTGGGTTTTTAGCTTTGCAATTGAGAATGCAACTTTTTACTTCACTAACAGAAACTTATATCTTTTGCTTTTATGGACAAAATGAATACAAACAAAATGGCGTTGCAGATAAAATCACTGAACATCTGTGACCCAACAGAATACAGGTGACATACTGTGTTTCTTGCTGTGTTGCCTGAGCCTATTTGGAGACTGGCAGGCCTTCACACTTCTGTCTATAGTCATATGCCCAACCAATCCTACCAGATCATCTTTGAAAAGGGTATTGGGTTTTATTATTGTTATTGCAAATATACTCAATGGCAAATTAGAAGTCTCTAAAAGTTTAGGCCATCCATCTAGCATTAAAGACATGTACAAAATGTTGTGGTTTTGTTCTTTCCACAGCAAACATTTTTCCAAACTACCATATTTCCTACTAAGAAAACAATTATATAGTCTAAAATAAGACTTAATCATTTACATCATCCAGATCAACCAAGAAAAACTTGATTGTTTCATCTTCCTATTTATTCACATGATAAATGAAGGAAATAAGTTATATCCCTTAGAATAGGTGAGTGGTTGCTACGGTCCTTGTAGTTCCTATTACGGTCCTTGTAGTTCCTATTACTGTCCTTGTAGTTCTTGCTTGTTCTTTTTTTTTTTTTCATAAATGTTAGCTTTGGGAACCAAGGTTCCTGACTCATAGCAAAAATGAATTAAAGCTGCCTGTGCTTAACTCTAAGCACCGACACAGAGAGCGTGAATGCAGACTTCTCAACTCCAGGGAGCAGTTCTGCCCTCTTGTATTCCTTCATTACCATATCTTTCCAGCTTAAGGGCCCTTCCTACAATTCACTGACATCTTCAAATCTGTCAAAAACTTTATAAATAATATAGTTCAAGAAGTAGTCACCATACACATATTTGATTAACTCCTAGCCTGCATTTTAATTTTCCCAAGAGACCATACCTGGTAAACCAATAATAAAGGTGGCATGCACTTAGGGCATCCTTTTTCTAAACTTGTCTTCCCTCCCTAAAGGTTTCCTTTGCTGTAGAGTTCCCACTAGTGCCCCAGGTGTGATCATTTTCATTTACAAGAAAAGATATTATACCATTTGTTTAATTTATTTATGCTACTGAACAACCATTGTATAAACATGTTGCTTCGGATGCTGACTTGTAATCAGGGGCCTCTCAGTTTAAGACTGCTTACAAGGGATAGTACTGTCATCTGCCCATCGTTTACAAGTTGCACAGATATGTGACAGCTACATCTCCTAAACTATGTGAGTGGTTCTGGTTACTTTAAAATCTTGTGCTATGAAAAACAGTGCTCTTGAGAAGCTGAGTTTTCTGCATAGCAGGAAGGAATGGAGGACCTCATCAGCCATCCCAAATTAGACTTTCATTGCTTGTCAATCTGACCCTGCAGTCTTTGCTTCAAACTGATGGTTAGAAATTAAAAGATTTCAAGAGTATTTTGCAACCATTTAGTCCCCCTAAGCCTCCAATTAATAAAAAATTCTATTTAATTAAATATTTTTTAAAATAAAATGCCCTCTTATTTAATTAAAACCAAGCAATTTTCCTCTTATAATTTTTTCTCAAAATAAACTTTCTTTCACTAATCAACAAAACAAAACTCAAAACACATAAATAAAAAAATACAGGTGCTAGCTGTGGTAGTGTAATTTCTGAATCTCAAAACACCTAACAAATTTCATTTACTGATGGTATTGATCCGCCATTGTTATGCAGATAATTAATTGCTCACATTTACATATCTTATTTTAAAACTAGAATTGGGCTTGTTGTGCAGGAGATACAAATATACTATAGTTTTGCCACAATCCAACCAAAACAAGAATATCCATGCTTCTTTTACCTAGAAATTTTTAGGCAAAAAGTCATGTGACTGATGAGAGAGCTAATCATGCTGGAAGAGTCTAACTCTATAGCACTCCAGCCCTGCAAAATCTGGGAATGTGGCAACACTGCAGCAACGAGAGTCTTGCTGCTCAGCTGAACACTGCAGATTGAGTGATCAAGAGCTCTGCAGGACTGGAGCTCAAGTGCAGCTCTGCTGATTTGCTGAGCTCTGTGGAAGCAGAGAAGCAGAATCAGCAGGCTGTGATGAAACTTTTCATGTCCTTATAATTCAGAAAGCTAGCCCAGCAGGCTTTGAACTCATCAAAACTCAGACTACACACTTGGAGCAGACCTTTTAAGATGGAGCCTATTTTATCTGAACATTATACGTTTTCTGATCGTAAGTACAGAGAGCTTTTCAGAGATGGCAAGTCTTTCTATAGTTAAACAGTTCCTTCTTGAGCTTGATTTTCCATGCATGAAATATTTGTGGATCATTAAAAGCATTAAGGATTCATTTACATTCACAGTGGAGAAAAATATTTTTTCCCTTGAGGAGCTGGAAAGCTCTTAAAAACACACGTTCTGTCACACCAAGTTTAATGGGAGGGAAATGATATCTTGTTAACTGGCTTTTCATAATATCAGTATGTGCTAAGGTAAAAAATAGTACCAAGCTCATCTGCATACAAATGCAAATGTTCCTTGGACATATCCTTCCTCTTAGTGACTGACTGATCCATGTTCAGGCATTTATTGTCCCTACCTGGACTGACATACATTTAATTGAGTGCTATTTTTTCAAGGATGAATACCCCAGTTTTCTATCTGGCTACTTAGCACAGAGGGTTCATTTTATCATGTCTATGCCTTGATCTCAACAGTATTTGTATAGATAACAACTGGAAATAGAAATGCAGTTGGTTATCATAATTTGGGATTTATGCTGAGTGCTTCACTCCAGTAGAACCATAATCCCCTTTGCCCCTGTATGTTAGGCAACTTCATTTTGGAAATAAATGTCATAATTATCATAAGGTAAATGAGATTTAAAACATTAAGCTACTTACTTTGTTCTTCCTTCATATCTTCAAAACTGTTTGAAAGTAAAAGGCTGATGACAGTGTCACATGAAGATTAAGAAAGATTATTGCCCTCTGATGAATATTAACACATAGAATTATGCTCAAAAATTAGGTAACCTTACTGAAACCATATTACAGTACGTTACATTAACTATTGAATCTCCATTCATTTCATAAGACTGTTACTTGTTTATATTGAATATCATCCCATTTCCGTCTCTTTTGGAATAATCACATGCCTGTCATCTTAGAACACTTTCACCACATGATTGTCATCTACATGTAACTCAATAAATCTCAAGTACATTATTAGTATGGGATTTCCAAACAGGAACACATTGCAAAATAAGGAGTACCAGTCAGTAGACATGTAGTCTGTCTGTATCCAGACAGACTAGATAGGTCTATAAGAATATGAGGGGAGCCTCAGGACATAGATGGTGAAACACATATGGATTTATAAGCTGAAGGCATTCCCTAGTTTCTTCTGTAAAACTGTTAATACAGTCATGACAGTTTTACTGTTTTCTTAAAGTAGTATCTATGGGCTGCAATTTTCAGAGACACAGAGCCACAGCTGGCACATAATGTCCTGTGCGTCATGCACAGCTGTTCCAAATGCTGAGTCTACCAGCAAATTTTGTTGCTGATGGTGTGACCTCCACAGGTCATACCAATTGTGGAAAACTTGAAAAACATTGGTTTCTGTCTATTCTTTTGATTTTCACATCAGTGTTTTCAGAGTAGACAATATGCTTTCCCTCCCTTGCAGATCTACATTCAGGTGTAAGTAGGGACACAGAAACAAGCAGTTGTTATGACATGTGATTGATGTTCTCTCTGTAATTTTTGGCAGGTCATTTGACATATTTTCCTGATTTCTGCCTTGGCAAAATAAAGAGAACTATTTTAGTAAATTATATGATGCAATGATAAAACAATAAAACAAGTTATTTGCATTACTGTATCAGCAACTTCTTTCAGAGATCTATGGCAGATAATTTACTTAGTAAACTGTTTGCTTCAAACTGGACAAACTGATAGTAGAATGTATGTAGAGAAGTAGAAAAAAAAAAACTGAAAAAAGCAAACTAGCCATAACACTATCTCAGATCAAAAAGTTTTGTGTTGTTAGATAGTAGTAACTATGGTAATGACAATTCTGAGAATTCAGAACCCAAAAGCCAGTGCCCAAAAAACACAACACTGGCTTTAACACACATTATATACACACACACATAGACACACACACATATGTTTGCTTTTTTACCTTTCAGACCACACTCAAAAAAGTCTTCAACAAATTCAAGGGACTTGTTCCTATGAGAATAACATCTAAAGATGAAAAAAGAGTCCATCAAACTACCAGATTAAAGAGATGGCATTAAAAACTGTAGTGAATTATTCCACCAAGGAAGAAAAACAGGAATTATATTACAAGACTAAAATTATTATATCAGAAGCTTGTTAATGCTCTGAAAATCAGAAAAGAGCCACACAAAACTGAAAGCAATGACAGATTGCTTGGATACAGTACAGAATAATAGCTGAAGTATGTAGAGACAAATTAGAAGTATTCAATGGCTCTTTTTACCCTTTAAAATAGAGTATTCTGACCCAATTTTTCATACCTATAAAGTTTAATAACAAGGTAGTAGGAACACATCTTTTAGAAGAGGAAACGAATAGGCTAAAGGATATTTAGATGTAAACTTTAACATGTTTTAGAAGTGTAAGTAATTGAATCCAACAGGGCTTGATGGAGATCACCCTAAAGCAATGGTTCTTTGGTGAATTTATGGCTCCCACGTCTGACCACATTTTCTCCCACAAGACAAAGATCAATCATTTTAAAAGAAGCTTTCTATTTCATTTTCTCAAGAGGAGAAAAAGCAGAGATTAAGGAATAATTATAAAGCTTGTCATATATACAGGAAACACTCCTACTATACTATGCTCAAGGCAGTCTTAAATCTATTATCCAAGCAGCTCACAATATCAAAAAGTTTGGACAGTGCTTTGACTAAAGCTGTCTCCTTGACAATTCTCTCCTAACAGCAGCTAAGAAAAATACATGCCACATTATTTGTCCTTTACTATTTCTGTGAACAGTTTTTTCCTACAAAATTTTAGTTTACTATGGTAATTTGAGGGAGTATCGACTGTATTACCATTGAAAGCATTTAAGAAAAGCAGTAGGAAGTAAATCTTCATACTACAAATATTAAACTGTAGAATTTGTTAATACATAATGTTATGGGCATCAAAACCATAAATGCTTAAAGATCACTTAGTCAAATTCATGAAAGAAAAACTCTGATGTGTAGTTACAAGGCCCAGGAAGTCCTGTAGGTCACAACTGTTTGAGTCTGGAACAGTAAACTGGGAGAAATACCCCTATATACTTCCCTCAGTCTTGGAAATCAGTTGTTGCATTTTCATTTAGTTTTCCAGTTATAAGCCATTCAAACAAGATGAAAAACATTATTTTCCAGTCCGGCACAGGCAAGAAATAGTCAGATATGATACCTAATTTATGTCTGTTAAGCTAGCCTTCAAACACTGAGGTTCTTAACACAGAGGTAGAATTTTTGGGTTTTTAAAGACAGGTATCTCTACAGATGTCATGAACTCCAAAATGCACTGCCAAAAGAAGGCACAGATTTAATACTTAATATCATGAATTTTGCTTAAGTCACTTAGGCAGAGCAAAGAATTATCCAGTAAAGCAGTTAAATATATATTAATATGTATATGACATATTTACAGCACAGCATGCGACCATACAAAGCACTAGTGGCTATAGCACTTGAAATTTTTAAACATGAGAGAGCTGTCAATCAATCTTAGCTTGTGGGGAAAAATCATTCTTATCCAGAGGAAAAAGCACAACATGGATTAGAATGAGTGATTAATAGACAGGATGCCAAAAATAAGAGCACTTGAGACAGAGATGTGAAGAAAAGAAACATGCCCCACCCCCCCAGCCTCCCCAAAGACAAGAAAAGCAGGTAAAATTTTGAATACTAGTTTTAAATAATATATTTTTTTTAAGTTAATCACAAATCTGTGTATTGGTAGAAAGAATGAGACTTTGCAGAACTATAGTGTCAGGATGTTGTCTGGAACCCTGGATTCCCTCAAGGAAGCTGAGGTACTGTTTAATTCTACATTCATCATACAATTTCCAGTCAACCCATTTCAGTCACCTAGAAGTACCTTTTGTGTCTAGCATTACTACTGCTACCACCTTAACTTCAAAACTTCACTAATCACAGTTATGTGACTGATTGGTCAAACAGGCAGAAAGAGCTTGCACTTGTGTTAAGCATCATGTATTCTCCACAGCCTAGTGATTAGTACTCTTACCTTATCCTTCCAAGGCTGCTTATCTGTTTTATGATGAACACTCACTCAGCACAAAACAGAAATAATCCCCAAAGAAGTTCAGAACAGATGATCACAATGATCCCCTCTGGCAATTCAAGCTATTACCTTATAAATCTGCAGCAAAACATTGAACTTTTTTCTAATAGGGATGCTCTTACAAAGAATTGGATCTCCAACCAATGCTCTGCCAATGCTGCAAGTAAACAACCTCAAGGTTCCTCAGTTAAGGCTCTTCCTTTGTTGCAAACACTCCAGATGTCTATGAAATATGACTAGATATTGGCCAAAATCCTTTTGGCTATTAATAAATGCCATCTCTGGTTAGAATCATGGTTTAGCAAAAACATATCAAATGCCCTCTTGCTACAAATAAGACAGCTTCATTCCTGACCTTATTATTTTTTCATTTGACAGACACTTTCCTGACAGATCAGCTCAGCTAAAAACTGTGGGTAAAATTCTGCTGTAAGCAAGTTATGTATTAAATTTTTTAACCTTGAAAACAAACACAAATCTTTTTTTTACCCTAGCAACTCAAAAAGAAATAAAACTTGAATGTTTTTTTCTTAGTTTTCCTTAACTATTCAGCTCTGAAACTACAGGAATACCTGGGTTGAAATTAAATGAGTGAACAGCAAGTATTATGACAACAGCTTCTATATAAAGTCTAACTTTTGTAATTCTTGAGTATATCTAAAAGATAGTATTTCTAGCATGATTTTTAAAAATGGATCTCAACGGCGCATAAAAGAAGACAGATCTATGATTTTTAGACAGAGGGCAGTAACATTCTGTCCTGGTTCAGCCAGGATAGGGTTAATTTGGTGCAGCCGGGCTATCCCATACCATGCTTACATCATGCCCCGGGGCCAGTTCCAGTTCTGCACCTGCAATGGTCTGCACCACTCTGTCTGTTTGTCCACAAGGTATCGCTTATTTTGTACATTGTTTTCTCACTGTTCTCATTACTGTTGTTACTGCGTGTCCTGGTTTGAAGGACAGGTGTCTCCCAGGGAAGGCAGGACCCTCCCTTGGAATGGGAAATATAAACCCCTTCCCTCCAAATTATTGCAAATTTGAAATCAAGGGGCTCTCAGGCAAGGATATGGGAGTAGGAATAACAGTTCTTTACTAGTATATATATACATTAAAGCAGGTGAACAATAACTAAATATAAACATTAACGGCAAAGCAGAGTCA